>JARBEQ010143371.1:0-13315 GCA_030265355.1 Tritonia tetraquetra | reverse complement strand
GGGGGGGGGGGGGGGGGGGGCGCGAGTGCGGTATGGATTATAACGGACACTTACATCCAGGGTGAAAATGAGCCTGTCGTTTTCATCCGTAAAATGCAGTTCTTTGAGAAGGCATGCGTGGTGTCTTTGCGTAGGGACGAGACTATTCCATAGAAGATTATATCTAAAAACTGTGACAGCCTTTAAGTAGGGCACGCAATGGCTGATACGATGGGCATGTCGGGTGGCAGATCTTTTGCGGTCCGGACCTTATGAATCGTCGAGAGAATACAGAACCTGGGATTCCCAAGATCGCTCGGGTTCAGACAGAGGGCCTTAAGTTCTTATGGACTGATTCTGGGATAATCTGTTTAACAACTTTATTGTTATTGACTGTGGAATCTACTCGAACTGGAGCGTATCCTAAGTGGTATTGGGGGCGTGGGTGGGGTACGCTCGTTTGACTTATCGGTCATGTGGGGGTATAGGATTATGCGTGATGTTTGTCAGCTGAATATGGTATTTTGTTGCCTGAAACATTCTACGTCCCTGTGTCTTGTCTCTTTTACACATTTCCTTTATCTTTAATTTTTAACTTCCAGCAGCCCCTATTCTATTGGAAAGTTGCTTGCATTCATTCCTTTTTGCAAAACGTTTCACAAGGTCAGAACATTCAGCCTAATTAATGAGAATCAGCAGAACGATAAAGTTTTCCCTTTTCTTGTGATTTTAAGATTGTTTCCATTGTTGTTATCACTTTATTTTATGTGTGAGGTACTACCAGCGTGGAGCATAACACGGAATTGAAATATGAATTTTTTGTGTCGAAAACGCACTGAAACACCCAATAAACAATCGGAGGCTTTGCTGTACGAATAACATGCCAACGTAAAACAAAATATACATAAGATAGGGCCTAACATACCAACATGGGCCCCGGAGCGATGTAACAGTTTTCCCTGGGCTCGGTCACATTGAATTGATAGTCGGGACGTCTGCTCCACCATCAAAGGTGCACGAGTCTTGTGTGACATTTGTGGTCCCAATACTGCATTGCGGTATAACTGGGGCTTGATCGAACAGACAAACAAATAAGCAAACACATAAACATAGGTTTAGAGATCTGTGTGAATAACGACACGTCGTGTTTTCTCCAGAGTTTGTCACAAACACAGGGGAGGTAAATAGGAGGGAAATGGGAGAAGAACAAATTTTACATTTATCTCCCGTTGAATATGAATGTCTCTTTGTAATCGACATCAAGTATCGTAACCAACCGTGCAACCCTTTTTTTCTTGATTGATTTCGGGGCAACAGTTCATCGCGAGCGACCCTCGGCTTGCTTAAAATCATAACGTATCTTCTTGCTTTCATATTAATACTACACGGTAAATTTCCTTCAGGGTAAACTCAGGAGACAAGGATGATCAAAGGGGTAGGGGGGGGGGGGTATTTTATAATGGTACAGGAGGTGTGGAGGTTGAATTTGGAGTTTGTGTGTGTGAAGGTGTCGGAGAGGGGTATGAATGGATTTAATGTTCACATTTCAAATTGTGCTTATTTTTCTGAGGTTGACTGGGGAAACGTGGGAGATTAATTCAGGCCTTTCGTGTCTCACTCTTGGCACCCTGTAGTGCCTTTCATCGGTTCCTACCAACCATGAGAGAAGGGCCGCTGGCACCGATCACTAAAAAATGTCGGTGATTTGGTGAAATCTACTAGTCGGGTCACGTAGGGTGAAATAGATTCCGTTTGGTGAATTGAGTCCGTTTTGTGAGTCGTTAGGCGATGCTCGATTTTCAGCTTTGCTGTTCGCTCGTTGCGAGCGAGCAGGTAGCAAATAATCGTCCCAACTGGTTGGGGTAGATTCGATCCGACATAAATGTTTGTATCGCACTTCCTACCCATTCCAACAATTTTCTTGACCTCCACAGTGAAAAGATCAAAATCAGGCAAATTGCGAACAACGGCGGAGAAGAGAGTACAGGTTTCTAGTTCGCTGATTCGCTTGTTATTGTTTGCGTGATGTAAACAATCCTTGAAAGGATTTGTTCCCAGTTACTTTAAAAATGCCAAATTGGCTAAAGACCGTAACATTTAATTGAATCTCAAAAGAGAGGTGAGAGATAAATTATAACGTTTTTCAGAGCTTTTTGAGGCAAATTGGATTGGCAATGCCGTCTTTTCTATGTTATGAATGAATGAGAATGGCAAAATGAGGACAACTTTCTTTTAAACTTTTCGAGTTTAAGCTTGATATTGAGACTTTTAAGAATTGAAAATATTGTGCTTTGTTCCAACATTCTCTAATATAATATGGTTCTTGTTTTGGCAGGTGGTCTATCCTTCATATTTTTTAGCAGATCTTTTGTTCCTCCCCACTGTCGTAGTACGACTCGTACCCAATATAACCAACCCTGTTGGAAATCAAATTTTAAAAAATTATTCACAACCGGTTTGCATCAGGTTTAAAAAATAAGAAATTTTCTTATTACCAGTTGGGTGCCGGGAATGAAAGTTTGTTCGTCAACTTACATGGGGGACGTTTATTTTCCTCATCCAATAGAGATAGAGGGGTCTAGTCTAGCTCTAGACTATCTATTATCGAAAGTTAGCTATAAAACTTTCCCGAGGTAGCCATTGATTGAGAAGTCACAGTTTGTAGCAGTTTCGTGCTATTTTGTGTTAGCATTAGAAGGTGTATTGCGTTGCCAGATTGGCGACTTACAAAGTCTTGCATTGTGTTTATTTGTTATAATCACAATTAATTATTATTAAGCCTAACCACAGTAAGCATTGTATAAAAAGACAACCTTTTTCCTCTGGGTTTGATCATTGCTGTGCCACCCGTGATAGAGATATATATACGGCTACTAATATAGTAGCAGACGAAACTGAATTTTTTCTATCAAAATTGTCACTCTATGCCCACCAACTAAATTGCTCTGCTGCCTGAGTGCCCGGTATTTCGGCACTCATCTTTTTTATAAAAAGGAAAGAAATGCAAACTAAATTAGTAAATCAGATCACTTGTCTTGAGTTACGCTGCTTTCCCTAGCACCGGGCACATAGGCAGAAACTACTGTACCACCAACAATAGAGTTACAAGTAATAGGGAGTACAAAAATAGGGTCAGTGTTAGCGTTAAACAAACTTTTATTGTTATTCATAGCAAAAAAAAATCGTAAAAGTTAATTGATTTTTACAAAATTGCCGCGGGGAGGATTGATCTTGTGACCTTATGACTATGAAAAAGGCCTGCTATGGGAACTACCGACAATAATGATGCAAAAATTGTACTTATGCGTAGAGGATAATATTTGCAATAACTAATATATATATGATATATCACAATAAACATTTCTCAGCAATCGATGTGTATCGATACTGATAGATTGGGGCTCAAAATTGTTTTTATACCCAACCCTGTTTCAGAATCTCTTCATATTGGTCACTGCCAGTTCATTCCTTCCTTTTCCTTCTCTTGTCATTTGTGCTAGAAGCAATGCCTTCATCATCCTTAAACTGGGATACACCTGATTTTACCAACGCTTTCCATCTTTCTCTGTCCTGTGCCTGCTTGTCCCAATTTCTGTACCGTACTCGATGTTGTGCTTTGTCAGATCTCTTTTACAGGTGTCTTTTTATCTCAGCTGAGGATTTCCTTTCTTTCTATCGCAAGTGGTCATTTCCCCATACAGTAGCTGTTTGGAGCCGACTGTCCTCCACTTAGCCCAGCCATCTCAGTCTTCTCTTACATAAATGATGGAGGCTATTCATTGCTGTTGGCCTTGTTCAGGACGTCAACATTTGTTACCTTGTCTTCTTATAAATATTTCATTCTCCAGGCCAGTATTGACATCTCTCTCTCCTGCGAATAAAGACTTGAGTAGTGTTCCACCCACCTCTCCATCTGTTTGCTCTTGTCCATAATTTGGAGTATTGTGTTCTCAGGGATTTTTCTGGCCATGGGTTTTCAAATATTCTCACGGACACCCTTGATCATTCTTAATCAACTGATTATGAGGTCTGTTAAATTTATTGCTAGTTAACTCAAAACATATTTCCTGTTTTTAATATGTTTACACCCTATTACATTAGTTTGATCACCCTTGACAAAAATAAAACACTAAAGGGACCAAATTCATCTTCTGAACGCTTTCTTTGAATTAACATGATCTGAAATTCACTACAAAAATTCATGATATGAGACTGTTGTTACGTTTACATCACGAACGACACCTGAGCACCTTTTGTCACAGCATCAACAATTTTTTTTACATGTACAATGAATCATGTTGTTATGTTGTTGAATTGATGAAAATGATTACTTTGATTTGATGTGATATAAATTGTACCCTCTAGAGAGTCATCATTTTCAAAGTTTGATGAGTATGGAGAAATGTCCCCACATCGAGCAGCTGACTGTGTCCAGTGACCTTTCTCTCCTTGACCCCAGTAAATGGCTCTGTTCTGTTTGTGGAACCACCGAGTGGGTTTGGGTAAGGAACATCCATCCTTCTTTACATTGTATGTTATTGTCATGATCCAATTCTAACTGTACAGCACTAAATTAGGTCAAATTGATTCATTTTTGCTATTAAAAAATTAATCTTCGGTCATTGCTGTTATTTTATGCTAAATATAGATCACATCAAAAAGTAGTATCAAGTTCAAGTTTTTAAGAAGTTTATGCAAAAGGATTTGATGCCCATCACTATATGGTCCAAATCTTAATCATTGTACTGAAGTGTTCTCTCTGTTTCATCTAATTTTGGCACTTGACAGACATTATCACAGAATTGCCTATTGTAAAATTGGCCTCAATGATTTTAAAGGGATTTTAATCTGTGTTTCCATCTCCTCCAGGCTTGCCTTAGTTGTGCCCATGTTGCCTGCGGGCGTTTGAATGAAAAGCATGCAGTAAATCATTATGAAGCCACAATGGTGAGTGATGAGAATATGACAGCTATTAAATAATTCAAAGCGTTAGATTGATTTGTTCAAAGTCATCTAAATCTTCTTTTTATTTTGTTCATTTGTGATGTAATATCGACAAGCAAGAACCTAATGAGCAAGGGTGTGGTGTGTTGTGATGTTGACTGTAAAAAAAAAATGATGTGATGAAAAGTAAGAACTTGTATTTTTCTTCTTTCTTATCCAATTCCCTTTTACCATTACATTTTTTCAGTGTAGGGCCAGCACTATGAGGCTCGATTACTCTAGATCAAGATATTAAGCCAAGCAGGTGATCAACCCACTGTGACCTTTTGTGGTAGGGATTAATTTTGCCCGGACAGCAGCCTTGCGGCCTACTCTTACCGATTTTTAACTGCCAAGGGTTCTTTAACATGCGCAACTTGCACACAGGACCTCCGAGTTTATCGTCCGTTTCTGATAGGACTAGGTTCTTTGATCCCACCTACCTGAATAGGATCAGGGGAGTGACACGTTTTCACGAGTTTCACGGAGAAAAATACCTGATCCGTACCTCTGCGCCACTGGGATCCCCTCATTGTATCTTCATATTATATTAAAGCCGTCTCTCCTTACCAGTAGCAGTATGATGTCAAAATTTCAAAAGGATTTGTCCTTTTGAAGTCCTTTTGCTTTGGCAACTGGAAATATTTTTTTTTCACCTCTTGTAAATTAAAATTTTGTGAAAAATTCACTTACTTAGTTCACGACACCGTCGATATATGTTAAAGATTTTACTAGACCATATGATATCATATAATTGTATCCTAGTAGAAATGTTATCTTGTAACTCACTGGCTGCCAGGGAGTTTTTTATGCAGACAGATATGAAGAGTTTGACAGCAAAACAAGTTAAAAGGCCTTTCACATTTTGCAGTGAAACCCTTCTTTGAAAATGGCTGCAAAATGCAACAAGTCCCCTCTGAACGATGGGTTTGACAACGGAATGTGTAATTCGCTTGTCACGTTCTGCCATCAACCCCTTTTAAAAAATCACTGTCACCATAATTATTGAGAAAATTCCCTAAACTAACTCACTTGTTACAGTCATTATTCCCAGTGTTTATTCATATCTCTCTTTGATGATATTTGTTTTTCAGCATCACATTGCCATTGAGATCAATGAGAAGTATGTGTACTGGTGAGTCAATAGTTTTTCTACTTTCTTAGAATTTTAACTCATTACTGTGAATCAATATATTAACATGGGCAAAATTAGAAAAGTAGGTCACATTCCACATGTTTTCTTTCTAGATATGGTAAATAAAGATCAAACAAAAATGTATTGAATTAAAAATTGAATATGTTGACAAAATCTAGATTCAAATATTGTTTACTGAAATGATAAGAAATTACAGGGGTATTCACTTTGCCATGAGTGTTCATCTATGGCAGAGAATTTGACCATTTAATTAGATTTTCCCTGTTTACGGAATACAGTGAATCCTCATGTTTAACGACAACAGCAATAAAATGAAAAAATTGTAAATCCTCGATTTTCCCCTTCATAATTCTATACATAATAAATTGCTATTATTAGAAATGATAACACCATACACTCAGTACTCAGAGCCTGATAATATTGAGAAATGTTGACCATAACCACACAATAACCAACAGCCATCCCTATCCCTCATGTTTCCTCTTTATTTTCCTCACTGAACGAAAAAAAACATACCTTGTCTTTGTGACGTTGCCAATAAGAATCTAAACTACAATACCCAGTTGTTGAGAGGACTCACACTAGCACATCGTCACGCTCACTCACATCGATTGAAACGCCAACTCTTGTTATGAGTTTCACTGTACATAGTATGAAAGGAAAATCATTTTTTACATTTTGGAATGACAACTCTTCCATTCCAGTTACACGTGTGATGATTACATCATGGAGGACAATCGTCACGGAGATTTGGAAGCCATCCGGTCGGCCTTGACCGCCATCGGGACCCTGTCGTTTGAAGGGGTTGGTAAGAAAGGAGGTAACCTACTTCGGTCCTTCTCACACCAACACGAGTATTCCCTGTAAGTTGATGAAATTGATACTGGTGATAAAAGATTATATATATTGCTTTTCAGTTTAGAATGGTTGAAAGATATTCTTTTTGCTCCACTCCACTAATAAAAAAAATATTAATTATATGATATATAAATATAACACAGACTTTTTACTTCTTAATAGTTTTGTAAAATAGTATGTCCTTAAGATTCTTAAGGAACCTTTAAGGCCATGGGGCTGGTGCTCAACCCAGTATCAGTCGGATACATAATAAACACAGAGTACACACACACATTTTTTACTTTAAAAAATTTTTCTCCTTAGTACCCACGTTGATGAAGATGACCGACTGATCACTGCTGATATCCACTACAGGTGAGAACACTTAACTGGTCATTGAAGTCCAGCAATGATAGTCTGGGATGTAAGAACCCTGTCCCCATTGCCCAAAATTGTATTCCTATATTATTATATTGTTGTATTGATGATAGTATAAGTTAATTATACAATGTTATTTGAGTTAGAAATAAATAATTTTATATAGAATAACGATTAAAAAAACAAAAACCGTTGTGTTCCTGGGTTCCTCTGCATACTTCACTCGACTCGGGTGTAATTGAGGACCCAGCTGAGGGCAGTGAACAATCTACATCAGAATGCTATCACGGAAGTGCCTAAAAGGCAGCTTGCACTATATACTCAGGAACAAGCTGATGATGGCTGCCAGAAGTTTTCAAAGTAGAGGCATTTGCACATCTTTTCCAACCCTTCTAGTTGGAACGCTTCTAATGAACAGTGTTTTTATTCTTGACAATTTGATTCTAATATTTTTTTATTGGCACCTCTTTCTACATACTAGTGTTTTTTTGTTTGTTGTTGTTTGTGTCCAGCTGAGGAAGCATTATACCCGAAATGAAACGCTCTTTGTCCTTGTTTTGTTGGTGGGAGTTTTATTTATTTTCTACATTGTTTTTTCGACTGTATACTCAGGAGTTGAGAAGGATAACGGGGTGTGATTGGTCTGCCTGATGTAAACAAAACAGTGAAAAGCACATAGCGCGTGACAAACTTTATAGATGTGCACTATATAAGTGTATTCTTTACTTTTTTAAAAACGCATGTATGGCTATTTATTGGAAACAATGTTTTGAGATTCCAATTGACTGGCTGCGTTACATATGTAGCAAAACACTTGTGTGTTATATTCATTCATTTTGCCTCACTATCAGTCACACTTGAGAAACAAAATTGATGTAATTGAGTAAATTGTTGTGAAATGTAATTGTGTCCTCTTGTGTAGGAAATCTGTTCTGGACAAGGTGTTCTCGGCATGGCAAGAATTTGTACACAAGGCGAAGAAGGAAAGGGTAAGAGATTTGTCTCCCTAACCATTAGGTGTTTTACCTCAATAGATTTGTTTCTGTCTTGGAAATCACCTGTTCGTCTTAGAGAAACTTCTAAATTTCCTCTGAAAAAAATCTGAGACAGAATTATGAAATTGTATTATTGTTTGTTAGTCTTACTGTGAGGCATCCCAATAATTCTGAAGAAGACACAGGATGAACAGAAAATTGTGTATACTCATTTTCAAAAAACATTATTTCTGTCACTTCTTTGAAACCGTAGATATACCAAAACTCATGGTTTTTCTGTCATAGAAAGCAATGTGACTGATCTTGTGATGAGAGTGTGTCTGTACAAACCTTGCAATAGGAGTCCTGAGGAGTTGAACTGTTAGAGTTAAAGAGGTTTTGGAATCGGTGATAAGAAAAGAGTAAGAGAATTTAATAAACCAAAAACTTTTATTTGACTGTACAAATCATTGTATTATCCTACCAGGCCAAAGAAAGTGAGAGCCCACCTTTCTCCCATAGTGCACCAGCCCACATGCTGACACGGTCAAGGTCAGGACTGTTCCATTTCAAGAAAAGAACGTTAATTCCAGGTGTGACGGGACTCCGTAACCTTGGCAACACGTGTTACATCAACTCCATCATACAGTCTCTGGGGTAAGTGTCCCATTGACTTTGGTTAGTTTACAACAGGAAATGAGCAACTCCCTGTAGACTGGCGTTGTTCTCGGCCTCCGGTCGTTAGTTAAAGTTAGCTATTGCTACTGGCGCCTTTTGGCACTGCTGGTACTTGACAGGGGAATGCAATCGGTGCATTTTGGCACCGCTGGTACATTAAGTATTTAAAAACTGTTGGGTGTACTGTTTGTACTGTCATTTCTACATATCCGGGGAATATTAATATCATAGGACTGCCCTCTTGATTACCTGTTGTCCCTATGTTACTATGTATTTCCATGTTTATATGTTTGAATACCTTTGACTGAACCATTTCATACATATTTGTGTATTTCATCAGGCATTTGGAAGAATTCAGAGAATATTTTTGCCAGCTGGTGTTTGACCTGTTCTCCCCGTCCTCCACCCCTCTTCCTGGTTCCTCTGTTCCCTCCACCAACGTTCCCTTGGCAGCAGCTAGACAACTTCTACGTCTTAATACTCTGGATTATTTTCAGGTACTAGTCATCTTGTATGTTTCAAAAAGTTTTTTTCTCTTTCTCTTTCTAAATTTTTTATCTCATCTGGAAACAAAGTGTTGGATTTTTTGAGGTAGAAAAACAGCTGAAATGAGGAAACGGATAAACCAGAGATTTTTGGTTAACAGCAAATCGATGTTCCATCGTTTTATTTCAACTCACTTATACCAAGGCAGCACTTGTGTCAGTCTCAGCTGACAAGCCGCTGACTGCTGGATCCGCAAAAGTCTCGGTCTCAGCTTTACAATTTTTTCCTCAACATGCTGCAGCGTCATAGTCTTGAAACTTTCACACCAAGGTGACACGGTGACCATACTGTCTTATCCAGGATGCTGTTATTTTACGCATTTTATTATAACATGTGCATTGAAAACCATCATTGTACATCTGCTTGTATCTCTTTGTAATAGTAGGACTATGAATTCTGTGTATTTGAGTGAAAACGGGATTGTGCTGTGATTTTTCAAATAAAAATTGTCCTCGTTTTAAAAACTACCAAGGGTATTGCTTAAATCATAAGGTTATTGGTGCTCATTAATTTTTGTGCTCAGCACAACGTGACAGGTTTTCCTCAGAGCAGCCCACATGTGATGATAGTTAGATCAGCCCACATATTAGAATAATAGATCAGCCCAGACATATAAAACAAAAGTTATGTTTCCCTTTCCCCAGCATCTGAATACCATTCCCACCAAAAGCCCCAAAGCAGTCAAGGGCAAGTCACAATGTGAAGGCTTGAATGGGGGATGGATGGACCCAACACACAGGGATGGTTTGACAGGCGGTGAGAAAGACCTGATCAAGACCAAGGCCATGACCCTAAATGCTTTGTAAGTGTCCTGTCCTACATGTTTTATCCATTGTACCATAAAAAAACAATACATTTGATTGTTCCATCTAAAATCACTATTCATTATACAATGTGGTGTAAATGTCTTTCTTCCTTTTCCTTCACACTCACATCTTACTATTATTAAAATGAATGAATTGAAGGGGAGCAGGCACCAGAAATTGATCAAGCAAGGTAGGAAAATGTTTTAAGTGCCAGAAAAAAACAGAAAAATAGCCATAGAAAGAAAATTGGAAAAATCGACAGTGGGAATCGAACCCACACCGCGGCATACAACAACACCACCTAGCCAGAGACAGAGGCCACGCTCTAACCGAGCTAATTAGCCACCTACCTCAGTCGTGTGTCCCTTCTTTGTTCACCCACTACAGGTGTGAAGCCTGATTACATCACCTTCGGCGCATGTGCGATTTTCTTCTTCGGCGCACATGCGTCTTTCTCCTCTCTACCCCTCATTCGGTTACTGACTGGCCAGACGATAGGTCTTGATCGAATTTTTGGATATTCCTATACCTTTTTTCGTGTTATGTGTTCTGTGTTTTTTTGTCTGTTAGCTGAAAGAAGGGCGTTGTGGCCCGAAACGTTCTACGTCCCTGTGCTTTGTCCCTTTTGGTAGTTCGTACAGTACCTTTCCCCTCTTGTTCATCAGTTGGTTAGAGCGTGACCTCTGTCTCTGGCTAGGCGGTGTTGTCCAAAGCCGCAATGTGGGTTTGATTCCCACTGTCGACTTTTCCACTTTTCTTTCTATGGTTATTTTTCTGTGTTTTTCTGCCTATTATTAAAATGATGGTGTTGATTTGAATCTTCTCACAAAAATAGATGAAAAAAGTTTGATTTTTAAAAATCCTGGTTGTCCTTACTCTATTTAATAGTCACATCGTGTTGTGATCGTAGATGAAGATCAACTTTGATATGAACAAACTTATCGAAAGAGAATGAATAAATTGAATTCCAGTGGTGATGACATTATGCCTTTGTGATTTCTCCCCTCAGGTCCCTGTGTCAGGAGCTCCATGGTTTACTACGCGTGTTGTGGTCAGGAAAATGGGCCCAGGTCAGCCCACACGGATTTCTACACTCTGTCTGGAGGGCAATCCCTGTGTTTAAGGGACACGCACAGCATGATGCTCAAGAATTTCTGTGGTTGGTTTTATCATGGGATCAATTTCAATTAATGATCGAAAAATGTTTTTCATAATCATCATCTTTATCATTGCCCTAGCCTACTGCCTGACATCGATGATGATGATGGCTCTCTATTTATCTTTATCAAAAGCCCTTCTCATTGTCTTTATGTTACTCTCCTGTGAAGCCCTGATCATTTGACTAATTCCATGTCTTGTTTTGTCCCTGCAGTGAATTGTTGGATAAGCTGTCTCAAGAGATTGAAAATCTACCTCAGTGTAAGGGATCAGACAATATTGTAGACCAGAGTTTTCGAGGAGAGCTCGTTAGTCAGGTAGGCACTCTCTTTTGTTGATTTTTTGCAATGAAAATGCTGTTCCACTTGTCCGTTGTACAAAGACTAAGTGACGTATCCCTCATTCTACACCAAAACATTGATCACGTGTCTCTATGCATAACCCCATCAATGTCCATTTTGTGTGCATGATTAATTATTGAAATTAGTTGATTCACAAGTTTGTCCGCATAGCCCATAAAAACTGAAATGTTGATTAACCTTTGCATGGCAGTATTGCTCTTCCTGATTATCGTTATCCTCTCCATTGGTATGTTTGTAGATCAGATATCAAAGGGCTGTGACAACTCTAATTATTTGTCTGGTTGAAGAATGGAAACTTTTGTAATTTAGTTTTGTGCAAAATCTTTGTTTTATCCAGCCCCATAAATACTGCAATGCAATACTGGGGACAGCTCTATGCTCTGCCACAAACGGATGAAGCACAAGACGCCTACAACTCTGATCACTGTAGTCCTAACCACCAAATATGGCCATCAAACATACAATGCTATGTATCCAAGGATTTCAGACAAGTGGATGGTCAGCCCACTATGTCCATCACTGTTTCTTGGCACCTTGAACAATGCACTGAACACAGACAGGGTTAATCTTTTTATGCGTCAATCAATTTACTTTAGCCCTTCTAGTCACCCCACAGCTATAGCTATGGGAGAATTTGATATATGGAAGGCATTGCTGCTGTGGCAAGATGATGGAATAATGTCTTTGTGTGCCTCTTCCTTCAGGTTACATGTCTCTCTTGCAACAATATGTCTTTACGCCATGAGCCGTTTCTAGATTTGTCCCTGGAGTTTCCTCCCTTTTTCCAACAAACCAACAACAGTCAGAATGTGAGGAAAATGTGTCACATTACAGGTTGGTAGAACCATTTAATCCTATTTTTAGGTACCCTTTATCCACAGGTATGAATACACACTTGGATATGGTCTGTCCTTCTTCCATCCACTACCTACTCACCCTGTGTCCCTCCACACCCATTACCCCCTCCCGCCTTCAGCAGTGACACTGTCGGGTATTTTTCTCCTTGAAACTCGCTGAAAACATATTAGCCACTCCCCTGATCCTATTCAGGTAGGTGGGATCGAGAACCTAGTCATATCGGAGACAGACGATAAATTCGGAGGTCCTGTGTGCATGTTGCGCACGTTAAAGAACCCTTGGCAGTTTAAAATCGACAAGAGTAGGCTGCTGTCTGGACAAAATTAATTCCTACCACAAAGGTCACAGTCGGTTGATCACCTGCTTGGCTTAATATCTTGATCCAGAGAAATCCAACCTCATACACTGTAATGGTAAAAGGGAATTGGATAAGAAAGAAAGAAGCCTTCATTTATATTTTTACAAAATTTACTGTTATAATTTTTTTTCCCCGTATTCTCTTAAACTACTCTCCTCTAAATGTTTTTTTATACTAACTTCATTACCATCATAACTTTTATTAATCTTTTCCGATTATTAACTATAAAAGTAGATCAGTCC
>JARBEQ010143261.1:0-13316 GCA_030265355.1 Tritonia tetraquetra | reverse complement strand
GCCCATTCCAATGAGAACCCATGGCCCATTCCAATGAGAACCCATGGCCTATTCCAAT
This sequence comes from Tritonia tetraquetra, assembly GCA_030265355.1. Classification (NCBI taxonomy): domain Eukaryota; kingdom Metazoa; phylum Mollusca; class Gastropoda; order Nudibranchia; family Tritoniidae; genus Tritonia; species Tritonia tetraquetra. The sequence goes on along the minus strand of JARBEQ010143261.1, from coordinate 13,258 downwards.
GAGAACCCATGGCCTATTCTAATGATAAACAAAAAAAGTGGCTGTTACTTTTATGTGAACAAAGTCAAAGGGGCAATGTATGACAGTGCAGGAGTTCACTTGTTTGTGCATCTTTTTTTTTACTGACTCAAATTGGTCCCCACTGTTTAAAATCATTGCAGAATTGTATTTGTACTGTATGGCAGTCACCGATTCTCTTCTTGTTTATTTTATATACCTATACAGCGTGATGAGCGTCAACCCAATTTTCATGTAATAATTATCAACGATGCCTTTAGTAGTAGTATCAAATTCCTCCAATTCAATTTCTTTCTCTATACCCGAGAGGTAGTATATATCAATATATTATTATACACCGTGTTCTTTAAAAGCCGTTAGGTTCATGAGGCCCGGGTTTAACCCAGTTTCTGTAGCATTACGTACTCTGCCAATTGGCATTTTGTCAGTCTGGATTGGACGCGGGTCCGTCAAAGAATACCCTTTCCAACGCTCGGATGAGAATTGGTTTTGTTTTGTTTTGGCATCCAAAACGCATTATACCCCCAAAGGAGTGTTGCGGCCAGCTCCATGTTCAGCATTGCTGAACACAGTGCTGGAAGAACTTTGGATCATGTAGGTAAGGCATACAGGTGATCAGCCCACTGTGTCCCAAACTTTAAATTGCACAATGAGAGTCCCATGTGTATGCGTTGCCCAAGTGTTGGCCATAATAATCACTGCACTACCTCTCCTCCCAACCTGAGAGGTAGCAACAGTATTCAAACAAAAGATGGTTGCCTTCTCATAAATAATACGATCATTGCTCCTGGTATCACTGATGAGGGGGTCCCAGTGGCGCAGATGTACGGTTCTCGCCTCTGAAACGAAAGGTACCGGGTTTGATTCCCGCAGCGTCATTGTCGGGATTTTTTCTCCTTGAAACTCGGTGAAAACACATATGCCACTCCCCTGATCCTATTCAAAGAACCTAGTCCTATCGGAGACGGACGATAAACTCGGAGGTCTCGTGCGCACGTTAAAGAACCCTTGGCAGTTAAAAATCGATAAGAGTAGGCCGAAAGGCCGCTGTCCGGGCAAAATTAATTCCTACCACAAAGGTCACAGTGGGTTGATTACCTGCTCGGCTTAATATCTTGATCCACATAAACCAAGCCTCATAGTGCTGACCCTACACTGTAATGGTAAAAGTTAACTGGATAAGAAAGAGAGAAGAATCACCGATGAAGAATAATACACACCAATGTGTGCTTGTATCTGTGTCTAGCATTCTCATCACTCTCTCATTGAAGACACATAAAGTCTACATAACTCACGAGAAGGAGAAACGGACGCACTCTGTGCGCATGAGTGAATTAGAGACTTTCTGAGACTTCACTGAGAGAGCAACGAGAATGTGAAGGAGATGTGACGCAATTCCGTTTGGGGCCTTCCTAGACTTAAAGTGCCTTCCGCTGATGAGGTCATCCGATATCATAGCCCCGACTGCTTTCTGTATCTCTAATGAAGGCTGCCGGAAGTTCAAATTCAATGTTGAATAACAGAGAGAAAAATGTAGAAAACTTTTTTTTGTCTGCATTTTGGTTGTTGTTGTGTCCAGCTGAGGAAGGGTTTTACCCGAAACGTTCAGTATCCTTGTTATTGTCTTTATTGGAATTTTTCTACATTTTTCTTTCTGTATCTCTATGGTGAATGCTTGCCACTCTCTACGGGTGTGTGCTATTTTCCGTTAGTTTTCGAGATCTTCTGCTGCTATTGTTGGTTGCAACGTCTTGTCTTTGAGCTCAGCTTTTTTATTTTGTAGACGATCTGCACGCTACGTCTCGCCGAATAAAGTACTCGCCTCACCTCTCTACGGTATTGTTGGCATAATAATAATAAACAAACCGGACACATCTGTAGCGTAATGGTAAATATTTCACTCACGGATTTTCTATTTCTTTTAAATAAGATGCAAGAGGCACATTTGCCCATGTTTGCAAATCTTACAAATCTTATAAAATTTTTAAAATAATAAAAAATAAAAATAAAAACGTATAACAGACTACGGTACTATACAGATACAAAGATAAAACGCTAAACATCTTTATGTCCCAGTATCTCCAAAGCCTTTTTAAAGGATACAACAGAGCCAGTCTATAGCATATGGATCCAGCTTGTTCCATTCTCTTATTGTTCTTGGGAAAAAGCTGCAGCGGTACGAGTCTGGATTGGGAGGTCTGCGGTTCGAATCATGGCCAGGTCAAAGAGTTTATCGTCCGTCTTCGATAGGACTAGGTTCTTGATCCCACCTACCTGAATAGGACCAGGGGAGTGGCATATAGGTTGTTTCGCTGAGAAAAATAGCCAATGCTGCCGGGAATTGAACCATGTACCTTTCGCGTTTGAGGCAAGAACCGTACCTCTGTGCCACTCAGACCCCTTCAAATCAACACACCAGCAAATTAGTTTTATTTGTTTTTTGTTTTTAAATTCAAAAGACACATAACTGATAATAGATAAGCCCTTTTCAAACCAACACACCATCAAATTGGTTTTGTTTTGTGTTTTACAAATTCAAAAAGACACACAAAAGTTTCTCGTCTAAAACATTTTATTCAATTACTGCTAAAGTTAACAGACTCCACAATTGGTTACGCAGATACGAAAATGTAATGTAAGTAATTGCACATAGTAAAATTAACATTTATTATCAATAGTCAAAATGTGGTGTTTACAAACTAGAGTAGTAGTAAAAAAACCAGTACTATTTACATTATATAAGTTGCTTAAAAGGCAATGGTAAACCATGTTATTCAAATCAATCAAAGTCACCACCATCACTATAACCACCACAACCACCACAAATAAAACTAATACTACTTGTACAAAAAATAAGTAAAACATTATTGCATGAGATTAATCCAACACTCAATTCTAACCACAAGGGACTCAAATGGTATTTAATTGTCCTATTCAAAAATTAATTCACCATTCAATGGCATATAGAATGCTGTTTATGTAAAACTAAAGATTGAATTTATGTCATCAAAATTGACCAAAATATAAAGAAATAAAATTTTTAATGACTTCTGTGGTACCCGGTATGTCATTTCATTAAAAAAAATATGTAGATTCAATGAACCCAAAATAAATGAAATTTCATACATAATCAAACTGATGTTATCATCTACAAGTTCATAGGGGAATTTGGTAATGTTATGGAATGGGATATATCTCTACAAATTTGGGCACTTCAATGTTAGCTAGCCTAAAATAATAATATATCAACTTTGTTGACATTTTGAATTTAGAGCTAACAACAGTAACTGACTAAAATGCTCTAAATGTGTGAGGGAATGTTTCAGTAAAGTAAGTACCTGAGTAAGTGAATGAGTGATTGGATGAATGGAATCAGAAAGAAGGGGAATAAAAGTGTAAGAAGATACACAACCTCACAAATCTAACAAAGAGTATGTTAATCAAATATACATATCACATATCATTATAATATTATCGTAAAATGTTTTTCAAAATTAGAAACAAAAACCAATACTGGAATGAAAATTTACGTCACACAGTAGCTATCAACAAATTACAGCTTTATTGTATGGTATTCAAAGCTCTCCTGTGTAATTTCTTTGTGCGCTGCCAAAAAGGAAATCAAACATAAACCCATGCCGTGGAGACAAACGGAGTAGTCAATATATTGTTGACTCGAGAATGCACGGTATGGAATATCCAGGAAGCTATCAATTCAAAACTTTCCCGTATACATTATTTGGAATGTTTGAACAGAAATATAAACAAAAAGATATTTTTCTTTACACATCAGCACACTAGTTATAAAACATATAACAAAAGTGTGAATGCTACACGAACCTTTTCTGCTGCAGGCACCAAAGCAATTCTGAATTACTATGGAAAACAAAGAAAATAATCACTAACTATGGTACTCACTTGGAGTAATTATTAAGGCAGTTCATCTGCAAACTTCTGAGGCACAGTGCATCATTTTTCCATCCTAAAGCAAAGCGCAATGTTTAGACCTCCATGGCAAAACCAAAAACCAATGGAATGCTTCCTTTGTAACAATCAAACTCAAAGTCACTGGGTTAGAATAAAACCACGAGGAATTATGGATCGTAATCTTATAAATATTCAAGTATATCATAGGAGGTAGAAATTGGTAGCTAATAAGCCAGCTCTAAAAAAAAAAAGTTGACAAAAAGAAAAGTTCTAAAGTTTGAAGTTATACACCATTTTTACCACAGAAAGGTCATATCAAAGGACATCAACCGAACTTCAGAAGATTTCACGTGCATCTCCAGGGCAGAGCCAAGAAAACTCTGAAAGGTCCATAGACAAAATCCTGCGCAAGGCAGGACTCGAACCTGAGCATCCACATCCTGGACGAGTGACTAAACCACTGCCCTAGGGATGCCTCCTAAATTGACCAAAGAAATCACAAACTTATAACCCCTAACAAATTCATCAAACCCCAACTACGTTTTTGTTTTCTTTTTGGGTGTCTTAGGTGAACTTTCCAAATTGTCATACTTGGGTCAAATCCAATTAAGTACTATAAGCCTTCAAGCAATAAACAGGATATTGTTACACCAACTACATAATAAGTATTGAATGACACAGATGAAAACAAACTTGAAACTACCACAATGAGTACATTATTGTAAGACTAATGGGGAAAAAAATCACTGTTAAGCGAATAAATACATTTGATGCTTTTCGACAGCAAAAACTAATTTCTTCTCCCTCCATCAAAAACCGAGATATATTGAAAAAATTAGGAGTGATTAAGAAAGGTTAGCGAATGAAACAAAAGGTTTTTAGTATACCACATTTTTAGGTGTTTGCCATTTGCTTATAGTATATAAAATATGTTGTTTTTTTTACATTTTACATGTCATATCAAAATGTCATTTACTTGTCATATCAAAATGTCATTTACTTGTCATCATATCAAAATGTCATTTACTTGTCATCATATCAAAATGTCATTTACTTGTCATCATATCAAAATGTCATTTATTGTCATCATATCAAAATGTCATTTACTTTCACAATAACACAATGGATATGAAATTCACAATAAACTACAGTCAAGTTAAAGTCCTATTTGATAAAGGTTATTCTCAAATGATATAGACTATTGGAGCCCTTATGCGTCCAGCACTTTGGCGCGTCCACTGTCCGTGTCTTGATGTGAAAGAGGGTGGCATGATGACTTTGATTTGAACACATGTTCAAATGTGGACGTGTGAGGTTTCTATGACTATATATTACACTATGGAATAACAATCAAAACAAGCCTTTTTCTCATATAGAGCTTAAAGTTATTGAAAACACTGCGCTGTCCTTTTACCTCCCATACCATCAAGTCACATAAACTACACAAGCTTGAATAATATTATTCTCAAAATCTGTAAACAGACCTTAAAACTAACACAATCTAATCTATATAGCACTATAATGTTATGAAGTAATTTCACTTTTTTTTTCTCCACTTATGGGCAAGATGAAAGGGTAAAAGTACAATGCTTGGATACGAATGCATCAATCAACAATTTCATCTACTCTACATTCACTACAGCACACGAACTAGGATATTCGCTTAATTAACATACAAAGATTAGAAATACAAGTATTTTGTGACTCAACCAACTCCAAATGATGGGCATTGTACAAAGGAAATCATCATCATCATAATAATGAGTATTCTTATTAATGGGGGGACAAAAAATCACCCAAAGACAAAAAGTAAGAAAAAAATAAACAAAAAAATCTCCCCAAAACAGAAAAAACACACACAACCCTCCACCCCCAACAAACAAAGAAAACACAAAACAAACAAAAAGATATAATAACATAGCACAAAAACCATTAATAACATAAATCCAGCAAATGCCTGAATGATGTGGAGACAAGATACTGATACAAGTTACTATCCAACAAATCTTTTCACCCTTTTTTTTCAATTTCTTTGTTTTAGTTATTACTTGAATATAAAACTAAACCAAATTTATTTTAATTATTTTCACTTTCATTGTTTCCCATTTTGTAATTTTTGCTATGTCTCAACATCTTGACTAAAACCTAAAGAATAAATCCAATTCCCAAACTATAGATTTTAAACATCCATGTCTCGGTAATTAATAGAATTGCCTAACATCAAAAAGAGACAAATAATGGGGTGAAAAAGATGCAATCCTAACATTCCTAACAAGCTCTTATTCCAATGGTGTTGCTAAAAAATGATTTTAATACAGTGGACTACGATTAAGTTGAAGTTCCATGAGTTGATCTTTGGTTGAGATGATTTTTTTCCGGCTTTGGCTTAAACTTGGATGTGTTGACTTCAACACATGCATGAGTTGAACTCAATTTATACCCCTGATCCTTCAATGTCTATATAAAAGTATAACAGATGAGTTGATTTTTGTTGTTGTGATTTCAAGGATCACCTATTTTGTCATTTAGCCCAAGCTTCCTACTTGTACTGTGACAGACTTGCCGTTTATTTTGGGTCAAAATTCATGGTCAATTGACTTGGTGAGGTCCAGCGGTTATGTGTTGATCCTTTTTCCACTCCCCCAATAACATCCAACTTAAGCGTTGTCGACTGTACTATAATCTTTCTTTCTTATCCAGTTCCCTTTTACCATTACAGTGTAGGGCCAGCACTGTGAGGCTGGATTTCTTTGGATCAAGATATTAAGCCAAGCAGGTGATCAACCCACTGTGACTGTACTATAATGATAATACTAAAATGCACAATGAATAATCTCATAATCCCAGATCAACAACAAACATGTGTAACTTTAAGATGGAACAAATTTGTGGAACAACTTTGGACATGAAATGCAACTTAAAAATGCAAAGTAAGATAAACAAATAAATCACCAGACATCTCATCCTTCCTGACAACAACAACCCCCCCCCCTCCCCAAAATACACACACAAAAAAAAACAACAAACAATAAACAAAACAGAACAACAACAAAATCAACAAGAGACCCATAAATACATGTGAACGGACAACAAACTTTGTGACTTTAAATAACGTGCTCATTTGAAATGCAAAACAATTTTTGACTATCATAATATATAAAAAATAACACACAAACAATGCAAAATGCTATTTTTCCAAATGATCAATGTTAAGAAATGAATATCTCATCTCAAGTGTCCGCATCAGCTGAGCCAACTACAAAGCAAGACATAACAAATACATCAGATAAATGTCATGTATTTGGGTCCTGATGCTATTGCTTGTCAAAATACTGGAAGAGGTTTCTTTTTAAAAAATCAACAATCTTATTGACAAAATAAATAGTAATTAAAAAAATGTGTGAAAAAATATTTGTGTTAATTAATCAAAGACATGCATCATCATCATCATCACTTTCATTTTCAATTAGAACTATTGCCAAATATTCAAAGTAAAACTTTGAGAAAAAAAATAATTCATGCATTAAATAGATAAAATAATAAATGAAAAAGAAAGTTAATTGATTCTTGTTATTATTTCAATAAATCATTTTTTTTTGTCTTAAGAGTTTATAAAATGATAAATATAAGACGGAATATTTTTGTGCAAAGGTATGTCTTGTTCCTGGTCAGGGCTTGACAGTTGACGGCAGCTTTGGTTACAATAGTCATATGGATATCCACCTCTTTCTCACACCTTGGTGCTGTTGTTTAGGAAAAAAAGGAACAATAATTAAACAATTAAAGCTAAAGAGAGGTCAAGGGTAGATGTAAACAGCAAGTCAAATCAATGTTTTAAACGCCATTAACACAACAGAAAGGTAATAATAGAGGCACAGTTCCTGTTAATTACTGGAAGAAACATTTCTTACAAAACTCAAAGCAGTTGCTTATAATTTAGCTCATATAGATTAATATTCATATACCCTTGATGTTAAACTATTCTTGCCTTATTAAAGAGTCAGATCTTTGCACTGTGTATTCAAAATCTGATTGTTTGAGTTTTTTTAAAAGTATCTTCCAGAGATCATATTATTACTATATCAAAAACCAAATTATGAAGATAATCACTTCTTGCCCACAACTACCTGCAAAAAATTAATTTGTGCTCTGTCACAGCAAGAGTTTGCACTGATTATTCAATAGGTTGGCCAAATACAATAACAATTAGTGAGAATTCTTACCTTTCACCATCTTCAAGTTCAAAGAAAGGGAAGGGAGCAAACTCTTGGCTCCTCTCCTTTGACAGAATGACCAGATTACCTCCCCCCTCAACTGTATCTTCTACCTAGGGATATTTTGCACTACCATGAAATAAACATTTCCTAAGCCTAAATTAAGTGGATTATGTGTCATATGATTGACCTCGTGCTCATACGAGTAAAACATAATATCCTTAGAGCCATGCTTCAAGGGGCTGGTTCTTGACACGGCTGTGAAGTGACAATTTTTCAATTTCTGGATATGAAACTGGTCCAGCCCAGTTACTGTCCAAACTCTTTCTTTCTTTATCAATAACCCTTTAGTACCTTTCGGTGTAAGGTTGAGAATTAGTACCCATTTCTACCTCTAAAACGACCAGGTTTAATTAGAGCTAAATATTTTACCCAAGAAAACAATGCCATGAAGTGTCTGAACTCTTGACCTTTGTGATGGAAGTCTGCAGTTTTACTACTGAGCTACCTCACCTCTAATCACAACAAAAATGTTTCCCATTCTATGACTGAGCTACAATATAGGCTGATCACCTGCTTGCCTTATCTACCCGATCCAGAGTTTTCAGAAATACTGAACTTAGAGCTGGTGCGACATTGCTTGGCGGTATCCAGTGCTATAGATAAGAAAACAAAACTATGACTGTGGATATTGGCCAAACAAAATAGCTGAATGATTGGAAAGGGAAAAGAGGCTGTCCTAGTGAAGCATGGCAACAAACAGTCCAAAAAGGAATGAGAGTGAGAGCCTAGAGAGGCAGAGCATCATCACCCAAAATACAGAGCCAACTTCAGTGAAAGTTTTTTTGTCGTCCATGCCTTATAAGTCCCACGATACAGAAAGGTATAACTTGGCTCCCTCCTAGTACTTGAATAAGTGAATTTAATCTTATAACTTGTGTTGATGATTGCAATTTTTTTTTTAGAGTTTCGACTTCCTTTCTTTTAAAAAATAAAGAATAGTATCTACAGTATAAAACTAAATCAGAATGAAATGAGGAAATGAACTAATAAAAAAAATTGTAGTATAATATGATTGTATAAATCCGTCTGTCATGTTATAACTGAGATTGAATGTGGATGGTTAATTTGATCAATTGTTTTTAACTTCTTTAAATTTTTATCTAATAATTATTTGTGGGGGTTTTGTGGAGTTTTTTGGTAAAATAATCTCAAGACAATATTATGTGCTTTGATATCTCTGTCTTATTGTCAACATTAAAAAAATGTCAATTCTTGTAAAGTGCCGTAGAGCACTTGATGTGGATTTTTAGGCAAGTAACAAATTAATTATTATCATCAATATCAAATCAAAGATGCGCATCAGATGGAATGCACTCAATGAGACAAGTTAAATCTTGTTATGGAGCAGTCATGACAAAAGCGAAGCACAAACCTCTGGTGACAGACAGCAGCAACCACTCAAGGATGTTAGTGAAAACAACAGGCACAAGATGTCACACATACAGTAAAACCTTGTTATACTCCTGTTAAACCACCATTTTAGCGTACCACCTACTTTATGCCAAGGTATGGATCAAATTATCTGTTCACTAAGACCTAATTTTATAATGCCATTCTCTTTAAGACGTCAAATTTTCGTAAATCCCACAGTTGGTGGTATAACAGGGTTTTACTGAAAAGGTAAATGAAACTGCAAACAGAGAATGAAATCTTGGCCTTGTGACTTGAGATCGTCTTAAAAGTCAAAACTTCTATGGACTTAGAAGACACGCCCCTTGCATTACAAGGAAATTCTTTCCTTACCATTTTGAGTATATTTTGGTACAAAAACTTACAGAATAGATATAATATATAATTACTGTCTACTGTGTATGATATAACAGTGATTATGATTATGAATATGAATAATATATAAAGCATGTAACTGATATGTCACTTTTAAGCCAAGATCATTGATTCTTTTCTTCAAGAATTCTTGTCAAGGTTAGTGTATTACAAGTCACTGTTTGTGGAACCAAAATGCTGTATTGTTGTTTACCACAATATAAATCGTTGTCTAAGAAGCAGATCTGATTGAAATGTCTAACAACCCAAAACAAACACCATGTTCTATAATCTTTAAAAAAAAAAAAAATTCAGTTCTGCAAAAGAAAAAAAATACATATGCGCACCTCAAAGTTAAAGAATAAATCTTATCATATTCATGTTCTGCTCCTTAAACAACGATTTAACCGCATGAATATGTTTAACTATAGATTATGTCTTGAGGAAATTGTGTTTCACCTGCTTGAAACATTATTTTTCATTTTACAACTAAATAACAAAAATGACAACAACCAAATACTGATAAAAGAAAGGAGAAAAGCACACTCATTTTGTTTACTTGATATATTACTAGGTTTTTTTCACTTAAATGTTAAAACTCCATATTATATTTCCAGTAGTTTTTTTTCCTTTTTACAGTTATTCGTAGAAATAATCACGAATAACATATAACTGAGAAAACAATTATTAAAATCTAACTGATTATCACAATCTAAGGATAAATACATGTATGTCATATATTAATATACATTATGTAAAACTAAGACAGACAGCGTACGTACAAGACAAGCATGCATGTCGAGTATATCATGAGCATAGTCAGTCCACTGTGTCACCAAGAAATTGGAAACCACACATGTATCCGATGATGGTCAGTTTTATGAGGACAGGTAGAATTGAGTATGCCGTGAGAAAAACTTTTACTCTGACACTTTTTACCTTTTCCCCATTACCAGAGTTATACCACCTCCTTTTAAACTGTCATCGTCTACCACTACTTCGAGCTCGCCCAGTGTGGGTTTTTTTCTGGTTCTTTCAGAGATTTCATGATTCTGCCCTGGAGATTCACGTGGATTCTTCTCAAGTTCTTTAAAACCGCCTTTGATAAGACCTGCATGGTTGAAAAGGGCGTAACACTTCAAATTTTAGAACTTTTAAAAAACAAGCCAGTTTTCCTCTGATCCCAGAATTGGCGGTAAAACACTGTATATATACTTACCTAGTACCAAGATTTTCGAGAAGTTACTAATCAAGATGAAATGTGATTTTTAATTGACACCATGGTGGTACAAGAGGATATTGTTCTATAATGCTTGGATACATGATATGGTTTTCAATTTAGGTGACAGAGAAAACTTATCCTCTTTTCATTTCAAAATCATTTTTTTTCATACAACTGTCTAGAAAATTCAACAACAAAAATAATATTTTTTTACAAAAAATTTGAACACTTATTCTGTGATGATAATGATAACATGGAAGAAGTGGTCAAACTTATTTAATGAGAGTCATGGATAATTGAATTCACATATCATTTCATTAAATGTTATACAAAATAAAATTGTTAAATGATCACAATCATATTCGTGAGCAGTTCTTTAAAAAAAACAAAAAACAACTAAGTTTGGACCACCCCTGACATATCGACATGGTGCACTTTCTACTGGATAGGATTATTGTACACTAAATATAAATTTCACTTGTGACAAAAACTGTGCATTTCAAATGAAAACAGTGATATTGCAAAATAAATATAACCACATGTGTGTGTCGAAATATGGTATAGAAACTGAAAATGGCAAAGTCCTAAACAAAGCATCTTTTTTTTCCAACAATGAAACAAACAACCCACAACTATATATAGACACTGAGTACCCAACCATTTGTTATTTAAATCCTGCGACAGATCTTTTTTTTTTTAAAGAAGAAAAGAAAAATATAGTCCCTCTAATTTGAAACAAAAGAGTAGAAGCATGACCATTACACAATGCACTGGTTAATTCAAGCACTGAAACTATATAATGACAAGCCGCTACGATTTTTAAACAAGCAGAAATCTACTGGCACAGAAGAAAAAAAAACATAATTGACAGCAACTTAAAGAAAGTAGTTTGGTGGAGAGGAAGAAGAAGTTTTGGATATCTACCACAAACTCAAAGCGGTGGTGGTTATTGAAACACTCCACATCTTCTGAAAAGCAAACACTGCAACAAACTAAGGGACACAACTTACATGATGCTTCATTGCAAAACACATTTCTGGGTGACCTCCCCTACACCTTGAGCCAATTTGGCAGGAATTTCACTGACTTTGGTAGACAATTCACTTAGATTTGTGGGAAATTCTGGAAAAATAGAAGTAAGAAAGAGCCTAGAAAACCATCATTTAAAGAAGTGTAATCATGTGGAATTCTAATTGCACTAATTGTTTCAATTTCCCAACAGCTTCATTCAGCATAGCTTTCCCTAATCAAACTGTTAAAGTCTCCAAAGCACAGACAGCAAGCATTTCACTCAGTCCTTACAGACCAAGACAATAAAAATACCAAAGGCAGGAAGGAGGAAGGAGGAAGGAGACAGAAAATGCGAGATATTCACACTCCCAAGGACAACAGAATTAAGTAACCAATTAAGCAGTTAGTAAGTAAGCAGCAAACAGTCAAAGATTTTCTTCAAATAAAACCAGACCCATTTTAAAGAGGTAAAAATTGTGTTAAGTATTTAAAAACAAGAACTACTTAATCTATATATATCAAAATAATGAATTATGAATATTGATACAATATGATTATACATTGTTTCATTCTTCAATGGAAAAATATAAAGATGTATTTATTGTAGTGATGTATCATAGATTTCCATCCCCTCAAGCAATTGTTCTTTTTTTTGTTTAATGCACAGATTGTTCTAAGATGCATAGCATTATCTAATTTGTTGGTGGAGCTCTATTTAATAAACACATGTTTTATAGGATGAAATTATATTTTCTTATTTTTGTTCTTTTCTTATTCTTAAATGTCTTCTATTCTAATGTAGTTGTCAATGTCAACACCAACAGATAAATTGGACAGTATAGAGCAAATAAAATAATGATAGAATGCACATTTCCCTGGACCTCGAGGACCTGATGAATTAATTACAATATAAGCTGGATTCTTTCCTCTTTCAAAATACCAAGGCAAAAGCATTTAATATAGAATGAGGCAGTCACTCCATCAATTATACTCTACTGGTTAATTTGTAAAATGGCAAAAAGCAAAGAAAATAAATAAA
>JARBEQ010143150.1:0-13318 GCA_030265355.1 Tritonia tetraquetra | reverse complement strand
GGACTTTCTTCCAAAACAATCAAATTCAAGGACTTTTCAAGGACTCCTTAAATTCCAGGACTCCGCATGACCCATGCTGGCCCCAACACTGCTCTGTGGTATGAATGGGGTTCGATCAAACAACAACAAAAGTAATCTTGTGACAATATTCTGCACACTTTGAACATCTAAACAATTCTTGAGTTGTGTATTAAAAAAAATAATTAAAAAGAACAACACTGATGTGCCATATGAACCTCTTAAGTGAGTCACGAAATATTGTCAAAGAATGATAGGTCCTATACTTTCAAATCTTTGGTTACAGACATCCCAATTTTATCGAATGCGGCATACCATGATGGTTTCATTTGCTCCTAGGTGTGCCGTCAATAAATAAAAAATGTTGGGAACCACTGGTGTAGCCACAGACCCACAATGAATTCAAAACACTAACTATTTTTGTTCTCTCTTGGTATTGTCCTGTCAAAGTAAAAAATCTCTGCTTAGATTCAATCGTTTATGGAACAAAAACGGAAGTAGATAGAAACAACCGGGTTTTTTTGCATAATAAATCCATGAGATCTCCTAGTTAACGAGACTGCGCGTTAGTATCATAGAATGCGAGATTACGTTGCCAAGAGGCATCAAAAGTGTTTGATGGCGCATCCAATCAAGTTAGGGCAGATCGGGGTACGTCGTACCCAAGTGTAATGAGTTTTTAAATATTTGCAAAAGACCAACCAGCTCAGCTCTTTTCTTGATTCTTTCTTCCTCTTCGTGGCGACGCCTTGAATTAGCATCCATTTGTTTCTTTTCCCTGAAAGCAAATGAGGAGAAAAAAGTTTCAAATCTTGACCATCCATTAACTAGTAAAAACAACATGTTTGCAAAAGTTTCCAGTATTTTATTCATTATCAAAAGCCAGGGTCAGTCTTTAACAATGATAAATTAGCAGACCTAATGACAATCCTCTTTTAAAATTACAGATACTTAACACTTTCTTCTTCTTATCCAATTCCCTTTCACGATTACCATGTAGGGCCAGCACAATGAGTCTGGATTTCTCTGGATCAAGATATTAATATTAAGCCAAGCAGGTGATCAACCCATTGTGACTAGATACTTAACACCATACATTTTAATTGTAATCCTCATGCACCTCATTACGATTCAAGAAAAAGAAAGAGTGGGAAATCATTTTAGAAAAAAAAGTGAGAAACCTGAGACTAAATAAGGTACTACGTATTGATAAAAAAATCTTGAAATTCATAACAACCTCAACTCTTTCTTTTCAGTCTCGGCCTTCAGCTTTTCTTCCAACATTCTGTCTTTCAGAGTGGCTTTGTCTTCAAATTTCCTATTGATCCTCTCTTTCTGTTCCTTCACTTGTTGTAACTTCACCTCTCTTGCTTCAGCCACTTTGCGGAGTCTGTCATCACGTAACCTGTTCAATACATAAAATAAAAAACATTAATTTTCACTCTTAAACATATCACATCTAACAAAGTCAGGTAAAAACAGAACATTAATAGAGAAAAAAATATTTGACAGTTTTTTGTTTTAAATAAGGATTATTTGATTCTTTTAAACAGGTTCTTTGACAAATTAAAAAATAAAAACAGGAAAATCCCTTTAAATCGCAGTATGCGTGAAAGAATGAAAATAATCATAAAATACCAATAACCTTTTTTGCTCTTCAAGCTTTTGTTTTTTCATCTCTGCTGCCCTTTTGAGTCTTTCTTTTTCTTTCCTTTCCTTCTCTTGTAATTTCTGCATCTTTTGCTCTTGCAAAATCTGGTAAAAAAACCAAACCAAATAAAACTCTAAATCTTACCAAGGGGGATTGATCCATCCAATTTCCGATAACACTGTTTAATACTTGTTTAATACTGATTAAACATGGAAATGAAAGAAAATCATGCAGAGTTTAAAGTTCAAACAAGACGTTCATTGTTTATCTCAAATAAAATAATTCTTTCTATTTCCTCTCTCTCTCTTCCTGCCTTTTCCCATTGCGTCAGGTGGGGTTGGCAGCCTATCCATCCATTTCTTTCTTGGTCTTCCTAAGGGTCGTTTCTTTGAATGTATGTTTAAACACCATCTTAATTTTACTTCTTTCGGTTTCTCTATTACATTATTCACTCCAAGGTCCTTCCTAACAACAATTTCACTCTTTCCTTGTCATTCCTTTACTCCTTTTAGCATTAATGTCATAGCTGTGGAGTCTGTTTCAGACCAGAGACACATTTTGCCATTCAATTTCCAGACTAACTTTTCGATAATCAATTCTAATTCTTTAATGGGTTTTTGACAAAACATATATACAATACATTCATAGATCAAATGATGAACTATAACTATAACATAAAGATTCCAAACATACGCTAACAATGTGTCATGCTCACTTTTAACATAACAAGAAATGTGTTTAGTTTATTAATTAAGGAGTAGAAAGATGAAAATATTATTTTGGGACATTCTATAGATCACAATCATAATCAACTAATACATCTATCATCTGAACATAGCTCCGTCTGTGAACACTTACTTAATTTTTATGAAGAATCAGTGCCTGTGACTCATTCAAATTGGAACACATAAAACATAAAAATGGAACAGACAAATAAACCATGATAATAATAAATGACAATTTGACTTCAATCCCAAATAGGGAAATTCTTTTTTGATGCAATGACTGAAGCCCACCTGATGACTGTTCTTTGAGGTTGGGGTGTTTCGTTTCAGGAATGAAGATAGAGCTCCACTACTACTCTGAGGAGTTGAGCTGCCAAGAAAACTGAACACTGAGCTATTAGTTCTGGTAAAAGCTGGAGCGCGCTTCATGAAACTTGACATCGGTCTTTGCGTACTGGAGAACATGTATGGTTTGGGACATTGCTGGAACAGATAGAGAAATATAGTAAATAAAGATTTTTTAAAATTCTGATTAACAATGTTTTCCATACGAAAAAACCAAAAAACCTGGAGATGCCTGTATAATTCGATAACAATGTGGATAATGGTAATATAAAGAAAGAAAAGTGACGATAATGTGATAATAATAATGACACTGCTACTACCACTGCTGAAAGTGAGAGTGAGAGTGAGAGAGAGAGAGAAGAGGAAGAAAAATGACTAAATGAATAAAAAAGAAGCATAGAGATTTTTCGGTTCTGTTTTGGACATTGAGAAAAATTGGAACAAAATGGACAGATATGTAACCTTTCTGACTACTCTATGTTCAAGGGTGACAAAATAAGAAACTTACCCTGGCAGGAGACATTAAGCTTGAGTCAATTGTATCTGCATTTTCATGATCCTCTGCAGATTAGAAAAGAAATCCTGCGGTTAAACCATACAATAACTGTGACAAACTTTTCTGTTTAAAATAGGCTGCGGAACCCTATGTGAAAAAACACAGTAAAGTGTGCCATTTTCCCACTTATAGCGAGCACCATATTTTATTCATATTCTTATTTGCACACAATATGTTTGAAAAACTCCACTGCCTTGTCATAATGGTGGTCATGAGTTCTCTCTTCTTGCAGGTTTGTTGTAGTACAAATGTTTTGTGGTTAAAGAAATAAGGCAATAAACTATTTTTATCTACTCAATATAAAGTGCAAGGCATACAAGAAAGCACAGAGCTTGTTGTAGTAATATAGCATTTCGTCGGTGTCTGACGAGGTAATTTTTTTAGTAAGAAAAACATAACGCTGTGTTTAATTGCTTGAAAAGCTGAATGTACTTCTGATATCATATCATCGATAATTAGAAAAAGTAAATCAATGCATTTAAATGACCATCGCAAGAAAATTTATCGGCACATGCATGATTGGGACAAATTCTAACCGTGCATGCACAGCTTCTCAGCAGCTGTTGGATCTGTTTCGTGGCGCACTGTCTGTATAAGCACCACATGACAATCCTATCCACCATCGATAAACATGCATGCACCTTATATCTTATCTACCTTGTCCAAACTGACATTATTTGTGTGCTAAAAGTAAAATAGCATGAACTATATTTTGGTGTCCATTAAAGGGTTGACCTTATTATGGCTCTTACTCTTCTTACACGATTAGAGTCGGACACTGATGATATGGTGGTTAGCAAAATAATAACTTCATGACCAGGTAATAAAAATCACATTCGAAGTGAAAACAAATAAAATGGGATGACAATGAAGAGAAAATGTTGTTGCCCTACATTGTCATCACTGATATTATTTTATTTGTCTTCAAATGGGATTCTTATTAGTTTGACAAACACTGATTATCTTGTTTTTAATCATGTATTTTTTTCAATGTCATGCTTTTATTTCAAGGGTAAAATCAGTGATAGTAACATTCTGATTTATTCATTTGTTTTTGTCGTTGGCACCATTGCCTATAGAACAAGAAACCAGTCAGGGTTTTGCTTGCATGGTACCAGCCTTCACCGATCATAGCTTAATAAGATTTTTTTAAAGTTCTCTCACCATTTGCTGCCCTGGGTGATGACGTCAACAGAATGGACTGGGTATTCTATAATATCAAAGACAGAAAATAGTATCAAGGAGATGAATTACCAGGGTGGTGTCTTAGCAAGTTCACAGGGCCAATTATTAATTATCGTTTCACATCTCTCTAAATCAAGTTTAATTAGCTATTTTTTCTTAAGCCAATAACCTTAATTAGAAATGAATTATATCTATGTCAAAAGCGTCCAAAAAATCTTTTCAGGATCATTCAATTGTATGGCTTCTCTAATTTAATATTTAAATAATCATCTAACACAGTAATACATTAATACTCACAAATGTAGCATTTCCCCCTGCCAGTCCAGCACATGATCTTGAACGTTTCGGATGAGGTGAGTTACCATACTCTTCCACTGGTCTCTTCTTACTAGCTCTATGGGTAAAAAAATCAACAAAAAATATTTTTTTTAAATAACCCATCCAACGATCCTATGACTAACAAAAACCAACACATTTCTTAGCCAAATAATTCTTTTTATATTGCTCTCAGAAAACACAGGGATACAACATGTGACCGCTGCCTTTTCTATTCTGAATACTGGCCGATACAGAATGTCATGTCGCACTTAAACATAAAAGAGTTACTCAATAAAACCTTCCCTTACCTTATGTCGCTTGATGACTTTATAGCTGGTGATCCTGCCACAACTTCATCATAACCAGATGGGATAGGCTCACCACCCTGTCTCATGCGAGAGCGTGTGGTTCGCATCTGGCCCTGCTCCTCTGTTAAGAGGGTCTGTGCTTTCGGGGCATTGGATACAACACTCACATCTCTTCAATGAATAGAAATGTAAATATATGAGTAAGACAAAAAAGATACCAGACAGTATAGTAGTACTTTTAAAAAGATGTATTTTAGCCTCATAGGGCCGGAGCTTAACCCGGTTTCAGTAGCATGAAGCAGACAAGTTTGTTTGTTTGATCAAACCCCATCAATACCGCAGAGCAGTGTTGGGGCCAACCCCACTTTCAGTCATAAAAGGCACACAAGATGCCAAACATAAATGCAGGCACCCCGACCACCAAGTATGGCTGAACACAGGGTTGGAAATTGCTATGGATCAAAGAATTTCAGAGAACAGACAAGAATAACATGGTAATCATACATTAATCAATATATTAGATAATATGACTTAAAACTGATATGCAAAACAATACTTGTAAAAATATGATGATATAGATTTGCGTTTGACAAGACAGCATTTTTTTTTGTTGAAAAGAGTATAAAACTTCAAACGTAAAAACTTTTTTAAAAAATTCATGTATATATTTTAAAGAGTTATATCTAAGATGTACCCCAAAAAAGTAAGAAGAAACAAAACAAAATCGAAACAATTTCAAATTACATTTGATACACTATATTGAACAAAGGCAACATTTATCTTTTTAATTACAAACATTCCTTACCGTACAGAATTCTCCACGGTTTTACTAGTATCAGCAATTTGTCTGCTTCGAGTTCTTGTTCTTGTCCCACTCGTTTGGTCCTCTTGTGTATCGACCTCCTGTTGATTTTGAATACGAGCCCGTGTTCTTGTTGTTCTCGGTTGCTCTTCCTCTGACTTTTCATTAACATCATCGGTTGAATCGGAGGGTTTCAATTCTGTGAAGGATTTGGAAGATGGTGAAGACGAAACAGAATCTTTCACAGTCATCTCTGTTGAACTTGAAGAATTTGATGCATTCCCTTGCAAAGCTCTTGCTCTGGTACGAGTTGTTCGTGCTACTGGAACAGCTTCTGCTGGAGAGTCTTTGGTAAATGTTCTATTCACACCGGAGTCAGGACTGTCTTTTAAATTGTTCTCATTGTCTGCTGACTCTGTGGTTGGTATCCATGCCGGGTTGGTATTGGTTTGTACCTTTTCATAGTCTATTAATTCTTGCTTTCCGTCGGCCTCTACATTATATACCTCTGTAATCATAACGTGGGTTTCATCTAGATCCCCATCCCTTTCGCCAGATTCCTCATTTACATCATCCCTTTCACCTGATTCCTCATTCACATCAGGCATCTTTTCATCCCCACTGGAGTTCTTTTCATCATTATCACTGCTGTGTGGTGACAAAGAAGATGCAGAAAATAATGCACTGTCTCTGGAGTGTTTTTTGCCCTCAGCAACTTTAGTGAATGGTACATTCTCCTTATCAATTTCTATTGGCTGAGACAATGTTTCCGCAATTTTCTGGTTAGAGATTGGAGAGAGAAAGCATATATACAGTATTAAACTTCAATTTATGTACAGTACATTACATCTTGGTAAAACGTGTGATTTTCAAAGCATTCTAAAGTTCTCACAAATTGATTCTATAGGGCAAGTCCATGAAAAACTATCACTGGGGCTTAAAATTCAAACTGTAGATTGACAGTACTAATTGTTGTTTTTAGTATCTAGGATAGTTGAATTTAACAGAACAAAGCTCCAGTTCCTGTTTTGCTCAGCAGATGCCTTTGAATTGAATATATAGCACATGTGTCAAGTATGTCAATTTAATATGATTTTTGTTTTGTTTCGTTATTTAGGTCAAATGGAGATAAAAAGTATTAATATTTACTTGAGTTATTGCTAAAAATGGTTTGATTTTGTAGTACCAATGCCTCAATATTCTATTTCATTTTATGAGAGAGATATGGCGGATTCAAAATTACCCCCAATGTGAGTGCCATGTCAGTGACAAAAAAAAGAGCAAAGAGATTTTTTTCATAATGAAAGAATGGTCTGATTTTAATACCTGTTCATGTTCCCTTGAATATTGAAGGAACAAGACAAAGACAAGTGGTGCCATAAGAGTATCTTACGGGTAGGGACGGCAGCTGATTTTGACCACTGACAGTCAATCTAACCATTTTGGGTTTATTACTTTTTTGGTGCTTTGATGTGTCTGGAGTGTACATGTAAGTGATTCTTCAAGGAGGCTGCAGGAATTATATGCATTTTTCTCTCTTTATGCTTTAAAAACAAAATTTTCAATCATTCTATCTAATTTAAGCTTTCCTCAGAAGAGAAACTGATCAAGAATGACTAAAACATTCTTATCTACTTATATAGTTTGCTGTGTTAGTAAAATTATGCACCATTACTAAACAAATTGATACAACAGAAAAAGAACTTAAGTTAATTACCTTGTTCAAACACAACTTGCTCTTAGTCCTTGTGGGCTTTGTAGGGGGTACTGGGTGCTGATGAAGAAACAAATCAACGTGATATAGAACATAATTTTATTTTGTTTAAATTACCATGAGCACAATTTTTCTCATTTTGATTGTTTAGGGAACCTTTAAATTAATAAATAGGGGGGGAAAAAACAAAAATAAAAAAGCAGTAAACAAAAACAAACTGTTAGGAAATTTACAGGACAAGTCTGGGATCGTGCAAAAGAAAGTAATTATTTTTTTCTAAAACAACAAAGAAATACCTAAAGCCTTCCACTCCAGTCACACCACAATACTCCTTACTGACAATGAAAGGCTAACAGCAAAGAAATAAAAACCATGACTTGAGGACATGGGGTCCCAGTGGCACAGAGGTACGGTTCTCGCCTCTGAAGTGAAAGGTACCGGTTTCGATTCCCGGCAGCGACACTGTTGGTTATTTTTCTCCTTGAAACTCGGTGAAAACCTACATGCCACTCCCCTGACCCTGTTCGGAGACGGACAATATACTCAGAGGTTCTGTGTGCACATTATAGAACCCTTGGCAGTTGAAAATCGATAAGAGTAGGCCGCAAGGCCGCTGTCCGGGCAAATGAATTCCTACCACAAAGGTCACAGTGAGTTGATCACCTGCTTGGCTTAATATCTTGATCCACAGAAATCCAGCCTCATAGTGCTGGCCCTACACTGTAATGGTAAAAGGGAACTGGATAAGAAAGAAAGAATTGAGGACAAATAAACCAGTTGGGATTTCCATAAAAAGTGTCTGTTGCCACTCACCTCTGTGATGCATGGCTTTGAACCCCTCCTTGAAGATCTTTTAGACCGTCTGGAAGCAGACTTGCGAGATGACTTAGAACCACGGGGACTAGATTTTGCAGAAGACAGCCGTTTTCCAAGAGTACTGATAGGTCGTGGGGATGATTTTGCCAAACTGGATATCGTTGCAGAAGCAAAGTTTCTACCTGCACTGTTGGGCGTTAATACCGTAGTTGTTTTTGTCGGGCTCTTCTGGTTCAACATAGCCTCATAGGCGTGCGCTCTAGCTCGCACACTTGGACTTTTATTGTCTTTGGCATCTTCAAGAACGTGACAATTTCCAAGCTTTGCTTTAGCATCCTCAATAAGCTTTTCTTTAGCACTGTCGTTAGCATCCTCAATAAGCTTTGCTTTAGCACTGTCTTTAGCATCCTCAATAAGCTTTGCTTTAGCAACTGTCTCTGCATCATTTTCCACGGACTGCTTCCTTTTATTGGCTCTTGCCTGATGCGATGGTAGATCCTCTTGAACAGTAACAGTAGGTTTTCGAGATGCACGCAATTTACGAACTACTCCTACTGCTGTTTTACTTTTACATCCACGTTTTGGTCGTCCTGTAGGGCTGTCTGAGATATCTACTGCTTTACTGTAAAAGAAAAATAATAATTTGAACGAAAATTAGAAGGTATGCGGAGTACGAATGTTTAATTTTTTTTAAACATGGAAAATCTATCATATGTAGAACTTGCATGCCCATTTTCGGGTTGCTCTCTGTCGCGTGACCGATTTGACAGAACTGTTACAATTCACAAGTTTTACACTATACCTTCTGTCTTTTTACTCGGAGTATGTCTAGATTTTGGGGACACGAAACAAGTGACTTACAGAACAGAATGAACAAACAGACAGAAGGAAAAAAGGAGGAGGAAAAGGAGTATTCCACATACAGTCACCTGTTCTGTGTCCCTGAACCCTAAAATCTAAACATAGTCTGAGTAAAAAAAAACCCAGTAAATTAAAATTCATCTTGTCCCACGCATGGACGAGAGTTGTGGTTTGACATATTTTATGGAGCCCTGTCTTTTCACTCGTGAGTATGTTTAGATTTTAGGGGTTTGTTTGCTGTTTTAGGGCTCTATCGACACAGGTAGGTCATTTCAGCACCTGCCATACGGCTCCAAATAAAACAAAGGTAGACCACTAGGCACACCCCCCCCCCCCCTAGTTGGTGATCAGAGGGCCCATTTATAAACCCCAGGCCCCTGTGGGGTAGAAAAAGGAAAGAAAGGAGACAGATCGAGATCAGCAAGATGCCACCCATCATTGGAGGGGTTGGGCCCCCTGTTGATGAACAGAGGACCTATTTACTCAACACGAGGTGTGCACGCAATTCAAACAAATCGGCCATGTGACAGAGAGGAATGCGGAAATGGACATGTGAAAGACTCTGGATAGGTTTCACAGTCCTACATACATAAGAATACTAACAGAATGTACTAGTAGGTCAGAATATGTCACAGGGTAGGCACTAAAGTAAGAGGAGCAAGTCGTGAAATACATATTTAAATCCAGTGCCAAATTGCTCCTACAACATGAAACAATACCTAAAAAGAAAGCACACACCCTCTAACTAACCCCTCATCCAACTGCAAATCTGTAGATTCTGTTACTTCAGGTGTGTCATCGTTTTGCTGCTCCAGAATGGCCTTGAGATGTGCTCTTGCCTGTGCTCGGCGCTTCACAGAAGGTGTCTTTGGTAATATGTTTAATTTGGGACCACTGAAATATATATTTGTGAAGACAACATATCTTTAATTATCACAAATCAAAATAAATGGCAAAATCTCTTTAAGCTAAAACTCAACATAAAGCAGGGGGATGTTAGTGAGCTTAACTAAAAAAAGGAAATCACTTGGAGAGAAATATTAATGTAGGTGTCGCTTGCAAACCACTAAAGTCCATCATGTAAACTGATTTGTGCAGAGTGCTCGTGTTCTATTTATCATATATATCATAACTGTTATACCACTATTAACAAATTTTACAGAAGAGCTGAAATAAGTTTGTAAGGATTACCAAGTAATGATGAAATAAATCCAAACAGTGATAAAAAATATGACAGTCTTTTTCCTTGTTGAATGACGCATTTATACTTTACTTTCCCCAAGGAACCTGGAGCTTTGTTTACCAGCTTGTAGCTGAGAAGCAATAATTTGCGATGGATGAGCGTCCTATCAAGAGAGTGAAATATTGTTGCTGGCTCGCTTTGCTATAGAAACAGGGTGTAGTGCTGACACAATAATGTGCTGTTGTTACTAACACACAATAATAAAATTGAATGCCTACTCTGATTTTGACGGTGTCACCAAGATCATTGGCTGCAATAATAAATAATAAGTATGCATGCGTGTATGAGAATAGTTGCTACATACCTGACACCAAAAGATAAAGAAAAATTAAAAAGGTATGCTATATATAAACTAGATACTGATACAGACATCAAAAGTGACATGTCTACCTGTTTGGTTTTTTTACAATAAACTAATAACTAAAATAATATTAAATAATATACACTCTTGACACAAAGGAGCACTTTGATTCTTTTCTAGTACTTACGTTTTGCAAGAAATTTTTTTCTCGATTTCCTCAGGGATCTCAGTTAGCCAGACAAAATAGTTTTCAAAAACCTTCAACTTGTTATTAAGAATATCCAAGGGACTTTCTTCAACAAAGTCAAGGTTCATCAGGCTGTGCATAACCACAGGGAAAATACTTTCCCAATTATTGTTTGCCATTTTTAGTTCAATTCTAAATTTTCACAGCAAACATTCAATAAAAGATCACCACCTGAAAAAGAAAGGAAAGTATAGTTTAATTAAACTAATCTCAGAGCTTCTAATTCTGGGTCTAAATGCAATACTACTATTGAATCCATCTGTTCTGTGCATATTGCACACCCTATTTTTCTTTCTTTTTTAAGTTCTAAAAAATATAAATAAATATAAGGCATCATACTCACAAGGACACACTGGCCATGTGTGTCACGTTTCAATGATCTGCCCAGCGCATGGTACAAGACTGGACTCGTACCCAGTGCCATTGAGGGTACTAGTCGAGTGACTAGACTACTTACTTACTAGACCATGCTGCCATTAACATCAAATTTCACACACTTTGATTCATTTGCATTCAGGTTCAAGTGTCTCAATACAGAAGGTAAACGTAGGCTACAAGCTTTCAATTGTCAAGACATCTGTTTTGTGTCTTTTTTCCATTCAGATGGTTGAGACTGTTACTGTTATAATCATGATTCTGAAATACTTCTCGATCACTTATTACTTAAAAGAATCTCCCTTTCCTAAAATTATTTCAAAATCATTTATTAGTATTATCATTTTATCTAGGATAGCAGATAGCCAAAATGCAAAAAATCTTTTCAAATATAAGAAGACCCTTTTCAATGGAATCCACAAGGGTTGGAGTCATAAAACTTGATGATTGGAAATGGTACTTTCAATCTAGACGTCTAGGAATGTAAAGAATGGTCTTTTAGGACCGCATGATCGTAAGGATTGATCTGGTCCCTGTCGAGCTCACAAATCGACGCACTCTCCACAAGTTCCAACACTGTCTGCTGGATCAAGAGCTCAAACATTGCTCGACTTGCCGCAGCAACACAAAGACAAAGTTGACAAAGTCATAGCATAGCAACACTGAAGAGGCTCGTTTAGAAACGGACCACAAGAATAGCGGTCCTGTGTAATCCTCGAGAACACTACCATCAATAATAGGAATGTTTGTTTAATGTCGCAAGTCGCCATTCACTCGGAGTTAAGATTTTAGGATTCAGGGATAGGGACAACTTTGTATTTTATGACATCAACAAATTCCCGTCAAACGATCTAGATAGTCTCACAAGGACCAGAAATTGATCCTGGTATCAGTCTTAGCCCGGCTCTACCAGCCCGTCAAGCCCCACTAAATTTAGATAGAAGCTAGACCGTCTAAACATTGCTGAGCCCAACAATAACAATGCAATTAGGAATATAGAATAGAGGGTCTAATGAATGGCTCTTTTTATTTTTACTAAAGTAAAAGACACAAAACGACAAATATCCTAGACCTTATCTATCTTTGATCTAGATAGCATATCTAGAGTTTTTTCTCAAACAAAAGACAAACATATTTTCACACTTAGCATTTTATAAACCCAGTCCCCACCTTACTCCAAACAAAACATTGTAACTTGTAATCTTGTATCCCTGCCCTGAAAAAGAGAGTTGATTAAATTTTCAAATACAACGCCGGAAGTTACTAGTTGCCGGGGCTTCGTAAAGCAACCAATCACATCTAACGATCCTGCAATGACACGGGAGGCGGATTTTTCACACTATACGGATTTTCCGCTAAGGACCCGTTACAATACGATATTTAAAAAATGGTGTCCTAAAAAAATATTATATCTAGAATGTTATATGGGTAGCAGACAGCTGATAGACTCTGTCTAGAATAGATCTCTCTTCCGATCGTGAAAAGCCAGACTTGTTCAGTTTCTTCTTTGATTCACATCAGAAAAGAATGACACCCTCCCGGACTTAACAAAGTATACAATACAGTGCAACACTGACAAACTTCGACATAACTGAAGAACAGGTTAAAATATTACTGAGGAGTTTAAAGACAAATAAGGCAGTTGGCCCTGAAAACCTGTCGCCACTAATCCTGTCCAAAGCTGCAGACACACTAGCTAAACCCATCTCTCTTCTTTTCAGTAAGTCACTCAGTGAAGGTTTGTTTGTTTTGATCGAACCCAATTAATACCGCACAAAGCAGTGTTGGGGCCACCCCCATGTTCAGCCATAAAAGATACACAAGATACCCGGTATAAATCCAGGCACCCCGAC
>JARBEQ010143039.1:0-13320 GCA_030265355.1 Tritonia tetraquetra | reverse complement strand
TCCTTGAGCAAGACACTTCGCCCTAGCTCATGGGGCGCTGCACTGTGGCGACCCATCAATGGTGGGGGATGAACGAGTTGTATCTGTTGTATTTCTGTGATTGTGTATTGTAATACTATGTAATGTGTCTAATGTAATGTATAATGTATTAATGATTGATTTATGATTGAATATATGTCCACCATTGTAAAATGCCAAAATGCCCGAACGGGATAAATAAAGTTGATTATTTATTTATTATAAATAATATTCCAGGGCTTTTTCAAGGGATATTCCAGGGTTATAGTCTTAAATTCCAGGGCTAAAAAATTCACTACTATACCCAAAATATATATTCCCACTCAGAACAAGTATAGCATGAATTAACCAAATCCCAGGGCTTTTTACTATTTTACAGGGGTTGTCATGAGATCCCTGGAATTTATGGATAGTGCAGATACCCTGTACAGGTATGAAATAATTCTATCAAAACAGACTTGTATGATACTGACTGTGAGAATCTTTTTCTGACGGTCTGACATCGACAGGAGCTGCACACCCTCATGTCTGGCTGTAAGTCTGTCTGTGCCATTCCATACTGGTCACAGTTAGCGGAGGTGATGGGTCTGCTTAGGCCGTAGTGAGCCAGTTCTACCTTGCATACTGCACAGTTGTGGACGCCGCCTGGTGAGGAATGGAACAAAGAATATTAACTGTCTAAAATACGATATCATCAAAACGATAAAACACAAAACAAAGCACATAATGTTAGATACCATTGTTCGTGAAAAACCTGTTCTAAAGTTTGAAGTTATTTTCAACACAGAAAGGTCATATCAAAGGCGGTTCAACAGAACTTGAGACGATACTCAGCATCAAGGGATTTAACCACTTTGGCTTAATGCTCACTGACAATAATATTGTATTCTTTAAGAAATGGCTGATCCCATGCTAGTGTCCAATGTCAAATTCATAGAATTTTAAACTGTATCATATGTGTTGTTTGGTGATAATTGAATGACTTTATCTCTAAATCAATTATCGTGGGTAAATTTTAAAAGGTTCTACAAATCATTTTCAATAATAAATATTACAAATTTGGATGAGATAGAGAAATTGTTCAGGGTTAGAAACAGTGTGGAATGAAACTATGTGAATAAATATACCATCTGTCTCAGTTTCTCTGGCGATATCTCCTTCTGAGATGTCTGCTTCTCCTTCCTTCACTTTCACTTCTTCTTTGATTTCTTGTTTAGGTCTGTAAACAAACACAAAGAGATGAAGTGTGAAAAAAAAAATTATGTATATATCATTACATATAATTATTCACCATGAAATCAGCCATGGTACATAAAATCTGTTTACTCAAGGTGGCAAATCCATTCTGAGAGGCTGTGTCATTCATTGAAATTTCTAGCTGAAGCAAACAGTCAGCTTGTGCATGGAAGGAATTAAAAATCAAATCATTAAGCTCTTATACACATTAGGGCACCTGTCGACAGCCTTCGCCATGCTACGCAAATGTACATATTTAATCTGCACATCGAGTGTCCATTGCACCCAGACTGCAGCGGCTGGAAGCCTAGCGGTGAATAGTGGTTTTGTTACAAATGAGTAGCCATTACAGTCTGCCCTTTTCATGAAGAAGGGCGAATAAGGATTAACAATGGATATTGTTCGCCCTTCTGCAAGAAAACGGCACCAGTGTGTCTAAACTTACAAGGATTCTGCACAAATTTCTTCCTGAGTCAAGGGTTCCACCTTGATTTCCACAGACATGTTGTTGCAGTTGGTGGTAGACAGGGTCTCTGCCAACACCTGCTGATTTGGGGGTCCTGGATGACCTTCCTGAACTTGCTGCTGCTGTTGTTGCTGCTGTTGCTGACGTTCTTGCTCCTGCTGCTGCCTCAGGGCTTCTTGCTGTTGTCGTAGCTGTTCTTGCTGCTGATGATTCAAAATCAAAATTGTACACAATAATCGGTGGATTTCATAGGATTTAAGTTGTGTGTAAGCAATCAACACCAAGGACCACAACACAAATGATTCAATCCAGCATCTCTAATGTCACAAATTAAATAAGTTGTCATATTTTGTTTCTGCACAAGATGCAAAGAACTCTGGGTGGTGCTGAAATGACCTTTCTATGTCGATAGCGCCCTAAACCATGAACAAACAAACAAAAACTCTGGGTACAGCTTTCACAAAGTAACAATAATTGACTCTTCAGCACCCAGCCTACATGGTACCAGACCACAGAAACCAAACCATTTTCTTCCCTCTGTATAGAGAAATAAACAAAGCCAAAGGGCATTACCAACCAACATTATATAGAGGGCTGGACCTGGTCAGGATAGAAGGACATTTAGGCCTGAATTACACAGGGTATCCTGTGGCGTCTTGACGGATGTGGGAACAATTCAAATAAAATGCAGGGACAATACATTTGGCACCAATCCATTCAAACTTTTACAAGCGTATATCATATCATCATGAAGACAAAACACAACAGAAAAGTATTAAAAAGAATTAGAGTGACTAGGTTGAGAAGTGAGAAAGTATAACGCTGTTAGTTTAACCTTGTTAGTTTAATGCCCTTGGCAACATATTATAGGTCATATTATCAAACGCTGGACCTCAAAATTATAGTCCCATCTCCGAGAGAACTTGATTCCATTGGAATCAATGGGGTCAGAGCCATAAAACTTGAGAAAATTCAAAGGAAAAAATCCCAAAGTCACCACCGGGAATAGAACCCAGTACCTTCTGCTCATGAAGGGTTGGCCGCTACGCCACGAGGCCCCTTTGAGAAAGAAGAAGAAGAGAGTTACTGGTTTTACCTGAGCTTTGGTCATGTTACGTTTCCTCTTCATATTCTGCTTCCTCAGCAACTGTTTATAATTCTCACTTTTCTTGGTCAGGTAGTAGAACTGAACACAATCTGATACACTCTGGAAACACATTGGAAATGTAATGTTGTATGGTACGGATATCATTCTAAATCTGAACAAATTTTGAAAACAAAGAGCATACAAAATAGCGATTCAGAGAACATGGACCCGGATAAATATTCTCCACCCATCAGATTCATGATTCATCCAAAGGGAACTTAAAGCCAATACATTTTGTTGTGCAAAAATTAAAATCAGGTAATAAAAAACCCAGTAAAAGATGCCCTTAATAACTTTACGGGCTGGTACCTAACCATGTTTCAACAGCATGAAACTGACAAGTGACAATTTATAATTTTCTGGATGGGACGATAGTCTATGATAATTTACTTTCCCAACTCTTGGCTGAAAATATATTATACCCGTTTCTACACTTGTGTCAAGGGAGGCTTGTTTGAAAGGTTCTACCACTCTGGGCATGTCAAGGGAGGCAATCATAGTTAAGTTTCACCAAAGTGCCTGAAGCATGTTCACATTGTTTTAACCACTCGGCCACCCCTTGCCCTAATAAGGTTAATGAATTACATGCTAGATAATATGAGATACTTTACCTTCTTAGGTAGAAAAGATGCAATAAGAACAAAATTCTTTGGATTCATGAGATATTTCTCTTTGAAAAGCTTTTTCTCTCCATCCGTCCAGCGTGTGGCGTAACACTGAGACTGGTTATGGAGCTCCATGGGATCTTCCAGCAAACCGTTGTTGTTGACAAATCGAATCGCACGTTGCCGAGCATCTAGCATCATGGGAGGGATGACTGACAGACTACGCATCTTTTTTTCCTCTTCCTGCAATGGTGTGTATAGGAGACAACATTTCATTTGGACATTCCAATGGACAAATATCTTAGCAATGCACAAGGGCTACAGTAATTTGTTAACTGGTCCGTCTTTGATTAATACTGATCAGTGTATTGCTCATGGTGCCAGTAAAGAGTTGTGGACACAGTGGACTGATCACCTGCTTGTCTGAAACTCTCTGCTCTAAAGAGTTTCCGGGTCTGTGTTCAGTCATGTTTGGTGGTCCGGCTGAGAGAGGTTAAAACCTGAGAAACATCCCGCCCATGTTTTTGTCTTTCAGGACGTTATTTAATCACCATTTAACACTGCATCATCATTTTGTGTGTGTTTACAATTTGGAGCCAAAACGACATTATTCTTTGGTGCGCATAGAAAAAACGTGCATTTTGGAAGCTTTTGACAGATATCAATTACCACACTATATCTCTTGGTTTTGTTTACATTCTTGGAGCCAATAGGGGTCAAGGACTGTCACGTGATACGCAATTAAATGGGTCTATTGGACAACTTTCAGGAGCATTTTATGTATTTAGAAGCTTTCTTTCTTATCCAATTCCCTTTTACCATTACAGTGTAGGGCCAGCAATATGAGGCTAGATTTCTCTGGATCAAGATATTAAGCCAAGCAGGTGATCAACCCACTGTGAATTTGGGGTAGGAATTAATTTTGCCCGGACAGCGGCCTTGCAGCCTACTCTTATTGATTTTAACTGCCAAGGGTTCTTTAACATGCGCAACATGCACACGGGACATGCACATGGGACCCCCGAGTTTATTGTCCGTCTCCGATAGGACTAGGTTCTCCATCCCACCTACCTGACATTAGGCTGCCGGGATTTGAACCCGGTACCTTTCGCTTCAGAGGTGAGAACCGTACCTCTGTGCAACTGGGACCCCTACTGTAATAATAAATAATTCCATTCCTCACCTCCTGTTCATTCAGGCCATCCATAATTTGTTCCATCTCGGCATCGCTTCGTACATATCCACCGGCACCACTACGTGTCCCTTGTTTGCTGAAAAAACAAAAAAATCAATGAATGAGGAACTATACTAACAGAAATAACAAACCTTCCCAATACAGTAATCAACATAAAATCAGTCAACAGTTCCTCTATATATTTCATACCATTTATATATAATTATATATCAATATATTCTTTGTGTCTTGGATGGTTCCCACTCACTTTCAAATAATTTTTTTCGAGACTTTTCCCAAGAAAAATAAAAAATTTCTAAGACAACATATCGTACAAAAAGAGTGGGTTAATCTAAAATCAGGCAAGGTCTTTATAATTCCATTTTTCCATATTTACAATTTTCAAACCCAAATTACAAGACTTTTCCAGTTTTCCAAGATGTATATATGCCTGTATTACAACACAAAAATATCAATTTCAAGATTACAGTCTTACACTACAAACAGGGCATCCAATGATGCCTTGAGCACCTGGGATATATTGCAGTCAGCTGTTAACCATTTTAAGAAATTGATGAACAGTCTGTATTTATATTTACGATAACAT
Source organism: Tritonia tetraquetra (assembly GCA_030265355.1). Taxonomy (NCBI): domain Eukaryota; kingdom Metazoa; phylum Mollusca; class Gastropoda; order Nudibranchia; family Tritoniidae; genus Tritonia; species Tritonia tetraquetra. Next base: position 8,067 of record JARBEQ010143039.1, on the reverse strand, counting down.
TGCTTTTTGATGTGACATTGCAACACAAACAAAACACTTGTTTGAAAGGGGCTAGCAATGGAGGAAAGAGAACCTGAATTTTAAATGTACAAATAACCACAGCGGTCAGTTTAATGGATTGAGAAGAATAAGAGGAATAAGAAATTCTGGTGCTACAATGAAAAACAAACCTTTCTTTTTCCTCTCGCATCTTTTTTATCTCGGGGAAAATCTTCTCATAAAATTCTCTCATCTTTGCCTCCTTGGCTCTGTGAGAAAAAAAAATAAAGCATGAGATAATCCATCAAAGTGGTCCCATTATTATTTCATTTCTATTCTCCCATATCGCAGAAGATAAAACATAATTCAAAATAATATAAATTCATTTAACTTTGAGATTTTTCTTCTAAATTAACATCCTATATAAAAAATCCTCACTTTCTTTTGGCATTGTTCTCCACCTTCTCTGTCTTCTTCATCCAGGATTGCATCAGCTGGTCATAACGCTCCGTCAAATAACGTTCCTGACATACATAAGGACAGAATAAGTTGTCATGAGAAAAACGTAATACAAAACTTCCAGATCTAATCTATCCTTTGTGACCCACCTTATTGTGGTGGAGTGGTCTAATGATTTTGAGAGAACCAAACAGGTACAACCATGTTGGGAAGGCCTCGGATTCCTAATTCCTATATACCTTTTGGTGTAAGATTTAAAAAGGAGCATGTCCTTAAGCATTTTAGGCTCATAGGGCTGGAGCTTAACCCGGTTTTTGTTTGTCACTTTCTGGATAGGACGCTGGTCTATCGCAGACACTTTCCCAAATCTCATTTGATAATTTGGTACCCATTTTTACACCTGGGTGGAGTGTGGCAATTGGAGTAAAGTTTCTTGCCTAATGAGAAAAAGAAATGCCTGAAGCCGGACTCCCACGACCCTCGCCATAAAAGTCTGTTTAGACCACTCAACCACCTCGCTTCTATAGTGGAAGATTTAGTTAAGTCAATGAATTTCCTGCATTTATTTTTAGCATTACATGAGACTGCATCACTATATAATTTCTTTGACCTACCCCGACAGTAAGAAAATAAGTCTATTCCTTAAAAGTTTGAAGTTTTACACCCTGTTCAACACAAAGAGGTCATATCAAAGGCGGTTCAACAGAATTTGAGAAGATTTCACGTCAATCTCCAGAACAGAGCTATGAAAACTCTGCCAATTTCCCTGTGTGACGGTGTCCAAAGTCAAGTGGCTTAACCACTGAGCTAGGGACGTCCCCATATTTATTCCTTAATTCCAAGCAAAATCCCAAAATTGATAATACTTTAAAGTAATTGATTTCCTACCCTGATCTTTTTGGCTTGGTGTCGTCTCTTCATGTGTAATATTAGCCGAACACGGAATTCTTTGTGCCTGGTTTTGAGAAGAAAATAGCTTCATTTATTTCATGGGAAAAATTGCAAGGATGAACAAAAAAAAGTTTGGTTTATTGCAGAAAAGAATTTGACGTTTTGTCAATTTCATGACGGCAATTATTTTTTTTTTTTTACATTGATTTTTAAAAAAATGGATGTAATGATTGTCCCCAACACTTTTTTGGAAGAACCCCCCTACCCCCCAAACAAACAGCCCAAACCTTCCCCCTTGGGGTTGATTCATTGAAGCTAGGGACAATAGGGACAAATTCATTGTATTTCTAAACAGCACCAGATAATATTAAAAAAACAAAAAACAATGTAACCAACAACTCCATTTTTTATATCAGTTATTTACATAAAAATAAGGACTGGTTAAGAGGAAATTATCAGGAATGAGAAGTAAAAACCATTTGTGATGACAGGTAAAAGCTGCTGATGATTCACATCATCAAATAATTAGTTTTAAAAATAATAGTGAATGGAAAGAATAGGTGCATACAATACATGACCATTATTGTTCATGACAAGGATTACATTGGACCTTGATTTGTGAATTTGAGATCCCTGTTGATTACTCGTATTGGCACATGACAGAGAACTACCAAAAACCCCCACGGAAATCAAACCAAACAATACTTACTTTCTGATGTTTTCATGGTAAGCAGATGTATCCGATGGCTGGTGATATAAAGGCTGGGGGAAACAAAAACAAAAACAAAAATCTCAACAAAAACCATATTTCTTAGTGACAAAGACAGATTTTATCAAGCTACTAAAATCATTGATCTCCTTAACCCCTAGCTTCTTCAGCTTTAAAAACACTAAGGAGATGGTAGACTGTAATGACTGAGAGTGCAAACCAAAGATTTAGAGTCAAAGTGTGTATAATATAAAAAGTCTCTAAATGGGAATCTGCAATGCAACTTCAATCTCATCAACAGACAGTCACTCTCTATCCAATCGTTATATTTAAAAAAAAAAAAAATTAACATATAATATATAGCGCATAATCACGGACTACTTAATGCTCTGTGAGCTTTACAATGACACATTATAGTAGAACCCAGTCAAATCGCCATTCTCGCTTACTGCCTGCTTTTTGCCATACTACCAATCTGATAATTTGTTTACTCAAAAACATTCTTATAAAACCCATTTGTTTATAACACCAACTTTCCTTTGATCCCAGAATTGGTGGTGGTATAATGCATTTTTACTGTACACTGAAGCAGCAGATTGTAAATTCATGGTTTCAAAGCTCCTGAAACTTACCAATTCAATCTTTGGTCCTAGTTTGTCAAACACTTTGTGCGCCATCTCAGCTTTTTTCTGTCAATTAAACATGAAAAGGCCACCAATAAATGGATATGAACGCAATCATTCATAGAATCATAGTTAATATAGAACTGATAAATATTTCAAATAGAATTTTCTCCTGTGAGTTTTGAGCATCAATTATAGATAATGTAACAGATATAAATAAAAGATAAATGACTAAATTACCCTTCATATTTATTTGGAGCATGATGGGCTGATCACCTGCTTGCCTTATCCATCTGATCCAAATCATGGAGCTGGCCGCAACACTTCTTGGGGATATTATGCAGTATGTATAACAAACTAAAAAAATATATTTGGATATAGAGGACTTGACCACCATAGCCAAACATACAGCCACTACTTAGAGAATGTGTCTCCATCATGACAGTGAGTGTCTTTCTATTCTATCCCTAGCCAGGTGGGGTTGCTGTTCCATTCACACAGTGCCAAACCATTCTTCTACGGATATTTTCGTAGCAATATCACATTTTACATCTTCCCACATGTCCTAGTCAGAAGACAACAATGGTCACCCTTGTAATATAAAAGACGAACGTACCCTATTCTTTCTTTCTTTCTTATCCAATTCCTTTTTACCATTACAGTGTAGGGCCAGCACTATGAGGCTGGATTTCTCTGGATCAAAATATTAAGCCAAGCAGGTGATCAACCCACTGTGACCTTTGTGGAAGGAATCAATTTTGCACAGACAGCGGCCTTGCGGCCTACTCTTATCGATTTTAATCTGCCATGGGTTCTTAAACGTGCGCAACGTGCACACGGGACCTCCGAGTTTATCGTCCGTCTCCGATGGGACTAGGTTCTCAATCCCACCTACATGAATAGGATCAGGGGAGTGGCTAACAGGTTTTTCACCGAGTTTCAAGGAGAAAAATACCCGACAGTGTCGCTGCCAGGATTCGAACCCGGTACCTTTCACTTAAGAGGCGAGAACCATACCTCTGTACCACTGGGACCCCTACGTACCCTATTATCAGCATAAATTATCTGTGCAATGCTTTGATGCCGGGGCTCGTATGTGAGGTCTTGTTCGGAATTCTTCTCCACAGGAGGCTTGGCTTGCATCTCCAGTAACTGGGCCTGACGGAGCAATAGTGAGAGGATCATTTCATTAATAAAAATGAAAACAAATCATAAGAGAGACAATAAACACATTAAAGATTTGGCTAGGATGAGGTACAGGGAATGAGTGATCTGTCACTTAGTTGGATGGTTCAAAGTTCCAATCCTACCAGCCACAATAGTGAGGTTGATTTTGAAATGTGATCAAAGCCTTGTTTTTTTGGTAGTTTTACCGATAGGACTTGATTCCAATGGCAGCATCAAGGTCAGAGCCTTAAAAAATCCCAAAGGTGCTGCCGGGATTAGAACCCAGTACCTTCTGCTCATGAAGCGAAAGCGTTAAAACCACTACAGGAATATCTCATTTTCAAATACAGGTTATTCAATAAAAAAGGCAAAAAAGAGTAATTTAAAACCGATTAAAATGAATAGAAACAGGACAATCCCTTTCAAATTCACAATAAAAATGGCAGAAAGGGTTGATTTAAAACTGTTTAAAATGAATAAAATACAGGACAATCTCCCTTGGAGGACTTGGCAGGTGTGCGGCTATTCCATAACAGGACAGTACTCGAGCTAAGAATTAAGAATCCAAAGTAATGACATTGAGCACTGTCAGCCACTGACCTGTTTTCTGTATAGCTTGGCAATCTGCTGCTCCATTCCCACCAACTCCCTGTCCACCTTGTCTATGCTGGTCAGCAACTCTTCCCTCACACCTTTCTTGGCCGGCGGGGAGATGGCCTCTACTTGGGGATTATATGCTGGCTCCTGTAACAATAACAAACAGGAGGAACATAACTTTAACATAGAGGTTCTTTCTGACCATAAATAACCTTTAAACAATCATTTTTCTATGATAGCTAAAAAGTTAAAAGAGAGATAAAATTAGAAATACTAGGATAAGGGAAGAGGTAAAAACAGAACGTCTGGAAATGAAAATAGATAAAAATCAATTAAGATGGTTTGGAGACATAAACAGAATGAAAGATAGCAGAATACTAGAACGTTAACAGCAAGAAAAACTACCTAGAGGTAGACCAAAGAAAATGTGGCAGGATGCAGTTTCAGAAATAATAAAAAGAGAGGATCTATCTAGGCTTGTAAAGGCAAAGAGGATGACACTGAATAGGGATCAATGGCGAAAGTTTGTTTGTATCGCTTCATAAACCTTACACAGAAAGGTACTAAAGGTTATTGATAAAGAAAGAAAGAAAGAAGAAAGCTAAAAAATTAATATCTATCTTTGGCTTGTCCAAACAGCTTTTGGTGATGTCAGGCCGAATGGCCTATCTATTTAGTGCCATATGGATGCAGTGCTGAGTTACTGTGAGCATTGAAAACAAGACCTTGTGTAAATTAAAGGTGCTGTGATAAAATACACTATATCCAAATCGACTGAATTGAGAATTTTTCACTTTTTCATCTTGCGTATACCTGTTTTGTAATGAAATCTTGATTTTCTTTCACTGTCATAGGGTTTAAAAGAGCATTTTGTAGGGAAAATATTATCATATAATATAAAAGCATTTACGACCACCAGCTTCAAATTTGATGCATAGTGTGTCTTGTCATAGTCCCCTCCAATTGTAAAACTCCTTACCCTTTTGGGTTCCACATCAACATGAAGAGGCTGACTGTAGTCCAGGCGCGTCTTTTTCATAGAGGAAGGCCCCATCTCTACCTGGTGTGACGAGCCCCCGGGGCCTCCAGAAGACATTCCAGGTAAGACTGCTATACCATCTTGTCCAAAACGAGAAGGATAGACGTCACCTCTGTAAAATAGGAAGGAAAACAACTCGGTAAAGCTAGTGACTTTTCACAAATGAAACAATGATCTTGCCATTATGACTTCAATTTTTCAAAAAAAGTAATTATACCCCCCAATTATAAATTTCATGCCCAACGAAGCAATGAAGTTCTTGGGATGCAGGGTTTATGTCACTTTAAAATTAACAGTCAAATGAGATTGAAAACTTTGATATGAGAGTAAAAAAAAGGTGATTTATTTACATTTGTATTGGGCAAGATGCAACAAAGCTTATTTCATTTCCAGTATGAAAAAAATGTCTAAACCCAAACCCTATTGTATTGTGCTTTTGTGCCGTAGCGGTAATGCTTTCGCATTTTGAGCAGAGAAGGTTTGTTTGTTTGTTTGAGAAAAGGTACTAGGTTCAAATCCTGACAGAGATGTTGGGATTTTGTCCTTTGAACTTTCTTGAGTTTCATGGCTCTGTGGATTCCATATGTAATCAAATCCTATTGGAGATGGACTATATCAGAGACCCCACCTTTGATATGACCAATAATATGGTGCAAATGGCGTAAAACAACAAACTTCATACTTTTTAATATTTTAAATAATAACGTGTCGAAAAGTAAAAATTGAGAAAGTCGTCACTTGAACGTTTATAATCTGACAGCTACGATATGATCATACAGTGCATGCAAGACAAAGACCAATATATTGTTGGATGGCAAATGTTCTCTACCTTTCTCTATCCATGGCCGCGTGGTGGAAGTGTTCTGGCAACAAGGATAGTCTGCGTCTGGGGACCTGCATGTATTCAGTGTTGGCTGCCCTCTCTCGGAACTCTCGCTCCACCTGAAAGACAGTTTTTAATCAATAAGTATCACGCCATTTCACAGTTGACGTGATGAACTCTGGTGGAGATTCACTACCTTCTTTCCTTATCCTCTTTCTTTTCACAAACTTTGGGCATTTGCTACTTTTACTCCAAAATAAGACTAAATCAAAATATCAAATAGTGATTAATGTTGTACTCTTTAAACAGCCACAGACAAAACTATTCGTTTCTAAACCTCAGTTACACCAAACCAACCATGACCCCCAACATTATCAGCCTTCTGAAAACGTATTAATTTTCAATATCACAGATACTGAGACAGTACATAAAGTTGGACCCTCCATGACCACTAGAAAAGGCTCTTGGGGTCTTGACCCCCAGGTTGGGAACCCCTGCATTAGAGGGTTAATAAATAATAATGTGACAACGCTATCCAACAATTCAAACCGGCTTACCTGTGGAGGGAAATGTTCCCTGGAAAACATTCCGTATATGGCAGGCGCATTGTGGGAACTTGGTGGGTAGTAATGCCCCTGTCGTGTGGCTCCATGTGGAGGGGATGTTGATCGGGGAGGAGCTCTTTTGTAGGGGGAGTTATTGTCATGGGGACCTGGAAGGCCTCTGTGGAGGAGACAGACAGACATACATATTACAACTCAATACAATAAGATGACTGGTATAAGGCAGGAAGCTGTGGCATCTTGATGCAAATGGTCTTTCTTTCTTATCCAGTTCCGTGTTACCATTACAGTGTAGGGCCCGCTCTATCGCTCTATGAGGCAAATTTACTCTGAATCAAGATATCAAGCCAAGCAGGTGATCAGCCTACTGTTACTTTTTTGTGGTAGGAATTAATTTTTCCCGGACAGCTGCCTTTCGGCCAACTCTTCTCAATTTCCAACCGCCCAGGGTTCTTTATCGTCCACAACTTACTTGCACACGGGACCTCCATATTTATCGTCTTCTCCGATAGGACTAGGTTCTTGTTCTCACCTACCCTCATAGGATCAGGGGAGTGGCAAATAGCTTTATACCGAGTTTTATGAAGAAAAACAACAGCTGTTGCCTCTGGGATTCAAACTCAGTACCTTTTGCTTCAGAGGCCAGAACCATACCTCTGAGCCACTGGGACCCCCTGCTGGAATGGTAACAATCAAAATACTAAATGTTGTTTGGTGGATCAAAGTAAATGATTGCTCTATTTTAATTGAATTGTCACCATTTCCCACAAGGCACCAAGATGCAGCTTGGACCGTCAAATTCGAGTCAAACTCTCCAACCTTACCCTTTGTAAGATGGTTTGTTTGTTTGATCAAGCCTCATCAATACCACAAAGCAGTTGGGGCCAGCACTATTGTTCAACCATAAACCATGCACCTACAACTCTTATTAATGATATCAGGACCAGCATAGAGATGGAAATGCTATGGATCCAAGGATTCCACATGTTAACAATGTGACGCGAAACCATTTATAAATCAGTGACAGAGCAACAAAAATGTTTAGAAAAAGGTCTTAAGCAGCAGGACAAGACTACAAGGGCTGAAACAACAGGAGCGGCCAAATTGATGTGATTATCGTAAGTTGTGATTAAAGTTGTGATGCTTGTTTGCTCTTTATTGTTTGATTTGTCTATGTCAATGCACAGTTTTGTTTTTGTATCATGAATGATGTGAGT
>JARBEQ010143038.1:0-22985 GCA_030265355.1 Tritonia tetraquetra | reverse complement strand
ATAACAATGTTTACTGTTGCCTTGGTGGTAAACCCCTCAGCTATAAGGAAACTGAGCAGATCTTGCCACATTAGGCGAAGACTGCATTGTTGTGATGGTATAATCTTCAATTTCGCTCTCATCACTTACAATTGCCTCGCTATCTCAATTCTTTCGCCTGCTTGGCAATCGAAGCAGCCATGTTTAACCTAGTAACGAAATGACTGAGGGACAAAACGAATGTATGAAATATATTTGTTCTCAGCTTTATTGGATAAATGATATTGATTTACACCAAAAAAAGCATTAGAAAACTGATTGCATTTTTTGCTCAGTTTTTGCAGGATTCGGGGACTTATAAAACAATGGACTACCTGGTTACCGGTACTATAGAATGTTTACTAAGATACGCAGTAGTTCTATCATTTTGTGTGTTAAATGTGTTTAAACGTAGTTAACATAGTTAATTTTTTAGTTAGACAATGATACTAGATAAGTGTACATTTGTTTAAAATTTTGTTTGTCTCTTGAACAGTTTGAAAACTTTTTGACAATTTTTCAACCGATTTTTGACAATTCTGGCAGTGATTGAATTCAGAAGAAAAAAGTGCAAAATCTATATGGAACCAATTTTATTCACATTCTTTAGCTTTTCGTGAAACTAGCTCATGCTACATCCGGCTCCTTTTTTTCAGACCACCACACGTGTGTGTATATATGCGAATGTGTGTATGTATGTATGTGTATATCATGTATACTCGTTACTTGATATTATTGTTTTTGATGTTATCGCTATTATTATTATTATATTGATGTATTGATAATGGTATTTATTAATAAATACAAAAATAAACATATTCAACTTTCATGTAATAATATGTGGAATTTATATAGCGCTTCACCCCATTCCAAATAGGCTCTAAGCTCATAATAACATTTTCTCTCTTTTTTTCTAGCCCGTAAAGCTTCTACAAAGTCTAAAGAGGAAGCCCAACGCGAAAAGAAACTTGAACTGGAGAAGAGATTGGAAGGCGTTCAACAACAGTTGGGGCAAACAAACAAGAAGTCCAAGAAAGGTGAGTGTTAGCCCATTGATAGATTAATTTTTATTCGAGGGGACAACCTGCAGTCTTTTGTAATCGTCCAAAACATTAAAAATCTAATATGATACTAAGAAAGTTTTTAAAAAGGAGCTCACCAAAATATGTGTCACGCTTGGGGGAAATGCATGTATATGAAATTTTGCATGATAAAGCATGCTTTTCTCTAGTGCCTTAGGCATATTAAGTTTTGGTAAATTCAATATTTTGAGAATAATCAGCATAAACGATATGTACTTGTTCCATTTCCTACATGCAATGAATGAATCAAAAACATTTTAATTCACCTTTTTTTTTTGCTTACTCCTAGAAATGATGACCATCATTTCAAAACACTTTCCGACCTATTTTTGTACTATTGGATTGTCCAGTTTGTGTGTCTGTTTATAATGTCTACACCTTTCTATCACTGAAGTGTAAACACATTACAAATAATGAATCTGTATAGAGAACTTTTAGTGATATATGACCAATTTAATATAATTGATAATTAAAGTGATGGAGGGTAATCAAGCTTCGAAATGAAAATGGGGGGAGATTATTATTTTTTATAATAGGGACTGTTTTGGAGTTGTCTGGGTTTTCCTCCTGAAATCTGTCAAAATCAGAATTTTTTCCAATCGTGACTAGACCTTGCGAATGTTTGGACGATCTAACTGGCCATACCCCCATTTGTATGGGGTTGGCAGTCCTGGACAATGCCGATCCGATCGTGACTAGACCTCACAAATGTTTGAACGAACTAACCGGCCATACCCCCTCTCCTCGTTCAATATTATAGTTTACTAGCTGGGTGCCGGGCGTGCTTGGAGTGTTTGTGAAATTATGTAATCAGCCCCTTGGTCAACTTGTTATGTAGTAACATTACTAAATACATGGGTGCAAGACTGCCGGCACGCTGGCCAAATAAACTTGCCAGCATTAACTTGCTGGCCAATTGATCTGGCCGTCATTGACGAAAGGGCGGACTTGCAAAATTATGATTGGACGAACCGAAAGCGACCGTTGACAATGTTTTGTGTAGAGTTTCTAATAACGTAATAATACCTGGATCTTACATGCGCACCATAACGCCAGTCTCGACATTAAATGTGCATGGTGCCGTTAGCTGCAGCTATTACCACTACTACTGTTACTGCTCCCACCATTACTTATATTTCTGCTACTACTTCTACTACAGCTACTAGAGAGAGGAAGAGATGGCGTTGGTTTAAAAAAATGCAAGGCGTGCAACCGGGTGAAAATGGTCAGTGGTCAGCCCTGCGGGCTTTTCGAACGTGGCACTTGTTTTTGCAGGCTTTTTTGACCTGGAGTGCTTGTGCCCATGTAAATATTTTGTTTTCTAATTCAAACAAAATAGTTTCCAGTATGTGGCCCGCTACAGATGGAAAAGAATCAGGATGGACCCGGTTTTAAGAAGTTAAAGTACCTGTAGCTATCTTAGAACATTCCTGGAAAGCTCCTTGAATTTGCATTCAGGCAGAAAACTTTTTGAATTCTGAAAAATGGAAAACATATTATTTTCGTGGGTTTTTAAAAAAATCCTGTTCCGCGAAGCTAGGCAACACGCCAATGTAAATGGCCTCCTTGATCATAAGAAAAACTCCTTGAAATTTAGGGTAAAAATAGCTGTTCACGATTGTTTGGTGATTGACTTTTTTTCTACCAAATTAAACAATTCTTGTGAGGATGGTACTTAAGGTTTGTGAAATTAAATAACTGGAAGCAATTGTGATTTTTGTTCTTCCTGTATCCCCAGAAGACAGCGCTCCGGGTGGTGGTGATGTTCCTGTGTCCAGTAGGCTAAGTGCCAGCAGCAGTAGTTCTTCAGGCAGTGATTCCAGCAGTGACAGTAGTTCTTCCAGTTCCTCAGATTCCTCTGACTCAGAATCAGGTTAGAATAAAAAAAACACAAAAAACACATTGTCATTCATACAAGATCATCTCTGGGTGTGATACCCACTTCACCTTCGCTGACTGAAAAAGATCTGAGCTTGATTGAAGCAATAATTCAACATATGCACTCTCGTTTTAGTTATTACGCATAACAGGAGGGTCATGATTTTTTTAGGTATTAGGACCACTTTGAATGCCCGGCTGCTAAGAGGATTATTATTGTTATTTCATGACTTGTCTGATGTGTATTCTGTGTAGACTGTCAGTGGAATGTCAGTTATCAATGTAGTTGTGGTTGAGCGAAAGAATAGTGACTTTGTTGAATGGATGTTTCTTCATTCAAATTCCATGAAGAACAATAGCTAGCAAAGCTTTTGTAGGCCTTGTTTGCAGTCTGCATTATACACTCAACATGTAGACTCTTGTGGCTTTTTCACTGCCAAAAATTATTTTCCACAGATTACTTCAGTATAAAACTATTTGTGTGGGTTGCATTCTCTTTAAACCTTACACCGAAAGGTGCTAAAAGGTTATTGATAAAGAAAGAAGAAAGAAAGCATTCTCTTTAAATGGGTCATTCTATTTTATTCTTAATCAATTTTCACGTGCTGCCTTGCTTAAGATCTTTTATTGCATAGTTACTTGTTTTTATCTAGTAGTATCTGTCAACTATTGGGAAATGAATCCTTAGGCATTTTATTTTATGTATCGGTTTGTTTTGTTTTTAAGCAGCAGAAGATATTGTGTTTGTTGATTATGAATGTTATTTCACATGCGCAGAGCCTGCGATAAATCTTATCAATGGTTTCAAATGATTTTGATTTTAAAAAATAGCCCCCAGGCTGATCTACACGATGTTGCGTTAGTATGGTCAAACATACTCTTTTATGCTGGGGTGGCATTCTTTATCTAAATGTTAGTGGGTGGTATTGTTCTTATCACCCTATGAAGGGTATCGGAGGGAAAGGTGAGCCGACCTGCCACTCATTCTGATTTAATCGGAGTCGTTCCGATTTGTTTTGCGAAAAATTCTGATTCACCGTAGATGATTACCGATTTTATTTTGCACTGTTGGCAACAGATATAATTTTTTTCTCTCTCAGCTTCTGTTTTTCCCCCATTTCTATTCTGATTTTCTATGTCGATTGTGTGGCAGGTCTGGGTGAGGGAGGAGGGTGTATGATTAATGGCAGGCTGCCATCACCAGTCAGTAGTTTTTTTTTTCCATCACCATGCTAGTAATCTTTTGTTCAGCCATTGTTACTCCATGAAATATGCAACTTTTTATATGTCAATACTATGTTTCCATTTCCTTGTAAAGAAGCCGTATATGATACCATAGAAAAGATATAACAAACTGGTTATCAGTTTCCCTACTATTAGAAATGACATTGTAGTTACTGAAATTATTGCCCTTGGTTTGTGTACATTACTGTCAACCATCCTACCATATCTTTTCTTCTCCCACCTCTTTTTACCACCGCCATCCACAATCTTTGGCAACTCATACCTAATTTGATATGTTGTGAGGGTCTGATATCTTTTCTTTTTATATACCTTGTCTACAGAAATGAAAGGGTACCATGTAAGCTAAAACTAGAGGATTGAGTCTTTTTTTTAAGATGGGTGCTGTTAATTCATCAAAACATTTAAGAAGATATCTAAATTTATTCTGGTTAGAATTCATGTTCGGTTTCTGACTAAAAATTGTTCAACCACTAGAACTTCTGATTCACGCATGAGTCTTATTATATTTGTATCGTATCAGTCTTTTACCAGTAAAACAACTCAACTCGATTCTGTATAGAATCTCACTGATTTGGCTGCTGATCATAATAACATTTTTCTGTTCAGGACGCTATTCATTGACTAATGGCCTAGACTACATTGCGATTATGTTTTAAATTGAAAACTGCTGTTTCCGAAATGAACCCATACCGAGTTTTACGGACTGTCTCGTCAGAAATCAAATTCTATTTTAATATCTGACCACCGAAGCATTTACAGACCTGCCAATCAGTATGAAATCGCGTTTTTTAATGTGCATTTTAGTCGGAAATATGAGAAAACTTATTTCAATATGCAAACATCAAACAAACCAAAACATTTTTTATCTCGTGTACATGCTACTGACTGAGTGTGGTGTGGAATTTGGGTGTGACAATGCATCAGTGATGACTGGTGTTCACAAAGGGGTAATGAGTTTTATGTATCAGGATGCACCTTCCTTTAAATGAAATTATGAAAAAATTGATACAATTGTGGACAAAAATATGTGAACATCCCCGGGGTGGCAAAGGTGGTTGGCAAGTCTGCATTTATTATCAGTAAAGAAAAGACGCAATGACTTTGTTCTGAGAATATGGGGGTTAAGGGTGACAATTTTAGATAAAACTGAATGATGAGACTTCTGGTTTGGTGAGCGGACGGGGTCTGAACTGCCTAGGTACACCTAGGCACTTATTCTTCTTTTACTTTTACCGACCAACATTGTTGTCCGTCTTTGTGTCAGAAGGTCGTTCTGTGTTGAGTGTGATGATTGGACAATGTGTTGACATAAAATAGTTTATAATAAAATACATTTAACAAACTATGAATTTTTTGGGGAGCTTTGTGGTACATTTATACAAGCATAATTTGGACAGCTTCCTATTTTGTAATTCTGTAATTAGCGCTATTTTCTCCAATTTTGTCTGTCATAATCTACAAACATTTTTGTCAGGCATAACCGTTGACGCAAATTGTGTTGATTTTTTAGCTTGACATCTGTGATAGAATTTCTACTGAAGTGTCTAATGCGAGAATAGAGATGCAAACGTATTAAAACTTCTTCTATTGTTTGGGGCTAATCTGACATCTGTGATAGAATTTCTACTGAAGTGTCTAATGCGAGAATAGAGATGCAAACGTATTAAAACTTCTTCTATTGTTTGGGGCTAATCTTCTATAAAAATGATATGCTGCTATGTATTTTTGTCCAATCATCACAATCGACACGGACTGACCTTTTGGTAGAAGCTCATACAGTTTGTTTTTTAAATTACCATAAAACACTTCATAATAAATTATGTTTAAGTAACCTCGCTCTGTGCCGCAAATCTAATAAATTTTTTTGGGGGGTGCTAAAGTCTGCAAATTGGCTTTGGGAATCTTAAGTTTTATGCAAGGGGTTGGTGTCTATGGGGTGGGCAATTAACCATGTTCACTCTCTGTTACTTGCAAGGAGTATGATTCACAATCGTATTTGCACATGTGGTTTGTGGGGTTTTTTTCTAAGAATTAAAATGACCTGGTGTTATTCATAGTTCCGAGTACATTTTCATGATTCTCCTTTTACTGGTACCCCTTCCAAGGGAATCACCCTGAATTTTCTTTAACAGAAAATACACGAAATCCATCCCTTTAGGTGAATGCCTGACAGTTTATATACTTAATGTTTGTTACATGATATATATCAACAGATAAGAACAATGAAATTTTTGTGCAATATTTTAAATTTACTTTTCCGTATGTGATTTTTATACTCTAAATGATGAATGCCAGTTTTACTGTATGTAATAGCATTTTTCATCAATCAAGTCCATGTATACTTGCAGGTGTTGTTGATGAGTGCATTGAGTGCAGGTTGTGCTAAGTAGAGGCCAGTCATGTGTGGGTTTAGTGTTGTTAATGGTTATCAGTTCAGAGTAATGGCATATTTATCATTTTTGAATGTCTCTATCTCTCTCTCTTTCCCTCTCTTATCTTGTTCTTCTCATTCTGTCTTATTCTTTCCCCCCATGTTTTTTTGTGTATAGTAACTACCTTTTCTCATTCTGTCTCATGTTTTGCATAATTACTGCTGATAACTTATCTTTGGAAAAGCTTATAATTGAATACTTTCTCAGAATGCCTCTCAACCTTTCAGCTTTCTTTATGAGACAAACCCACATGGTTGAAATTCTACAAGAGATGTACATAAGATCTGCATGACAACTTTTATGCCATTTTATAAATTAATGATATTAAAAACACTTAAAATTTTCTGGTCCTTTCGAATTTGCTTGAATTGAGCATGATAGTTGATTTTTAAAAAAGATTTTGATAATCAAAATAACTTCTTAAGTTTGGAAACCCCTGGCCTCCACTTGGATTACAGTTGCACTCAAAACTCAAGTTTGATACATATTGATTGTACATTCCTTCATTATCATTATAAAAATTTAATTTGTATTCTTGTATTGTTAGCCTGATATGTTAAATTGAGAGAACTATATTTCAATTAGTGATGTGATTTTTAAAATAATATATCAGCCTTTGTGACAACTATCATGCTCAATAAATGCAAATTGTCTTGACCTGTAATTATTGTAAATGGGAAGGAAATCTTTATGATACAATCTTTTTTACAGTTACCAAATAAACATTTAATAAATTGACAACCAATATTGACTGGCTTCTATGATATAGCACAATCCGCCATAGTACTGATGTGTGAATGGAGAATGATTGTCTGGGAATAATCCCCACGGTGAAACGATTGTTTTCTTTTAAGGTTGCCTCATGACTCCCAGCAACACTGAAAGTATACAGGGTTTTTTGGTTTAAAAAAAAATGTGAAGCATCTGTATCACTCATGGAAAAGACATGGCATGGATAGTCTAATCAACTGGGATGAAATGCTCTGAACACATCTTTTGATATGTTTTGACTTTCATCTGAGTAATGTCTGTTGAAGGTATCCTATTTTATTTACACCTTTTTTTTTTTTGTTTCCTCCCCCCCCATCTGGTTTGTTTACAGAATCCCCTAAGAAAAAACAAAAAACAGGATCAAAGAAGATAAATCCAGTGAAGGTGAGATGACATTTCTTTGACAAAGTATTTCAAACGGATATGTATTGCTGGAATCATTTATAACATAGCCTAAAAAAAATTCAATAATGTTTGATTGAACCCCATTAATACTGCCAGCCCTATGTTAACTCATGAAAGGCACACAAGATACTTGCCATAAATGCAGGCGCCCTGGCCAATGAACACAGAGCCGAAAATGCTTTGGATCAGAGAGTAGGTGATCAGCCCACTGTGTCCAGAACTCTTTACTGGCACCACGAGCAGTACACTGAGCAGTATTAATCAAAGACAGGTCAAGAAACAAATGACTGTAGCTCTTGTGGGTACCCACTTAGCTATTGATAAAAACTGGGTTGTAGTAGCAAAATGTCAGATTAGCAAGAACTTATTTTTCAGTCGTGTTGTTTTACGACAGCATGAGTACTCATCCAATTTTTATTCTTAGATAAGTATTACATACTTATCTGTATCATAGGATTCAACCTTGTTTATCCAATATAGGAGTCTGATACACTGATTGAATGAAGGGAACCCTAAAGGCCCATATTTCAAGGCATTAATTTAACACCCTTGCCAACCTTGCAAGTTGGTTAAAATTATCGTTTTTCATCATGGGTTCAGTTTGTTGAAAACGCATACAAAGGGCTGAAATGTGAAAGCACTTAAATCCATTGAAGAGGCACTGATGTCAAATTTCACCTCCCCATCTTGTTTCTCTTTTTATTTGTTTTTATGCCAAGAATTTCTTCTTTTTAAAAAATTTACAGAAGAAGAATTGTCTCCCAACAGAAACTGGAAAGAATTGTTTCTGAAACTTTCTCTCTGGGAAATTGCATCAAATTACCCCATGACAGATTTAGCGACAGTTAAAAGGTTGTTGATGAAAAGATATTGACAGAAAAGCCAATTGTAGTCGAGCATTACAACACTGTTCAGACCATTTATGTGGGGTGGTTGGTTCCAACCAGATGTTACTTCCAGATAAGCCATGATGTGTATTGACCAAGCTAAAAAGACACATTTGTGTCCACTTCAACACTTGTTGTAGATCATGTATGCGTGTTTGTTTAAGTATGATATTCGCTCTGACCTCAACCAACCGCAGTTGGTGGCTTAATTCCTGAAACACAAAGAAAGAATTGAGCCAATTACAAGTCAAGATGAATTGCTGAGATTTGTGCCAATGATGCAAGCCTGTATGACCTCTTTTTCAGTGAAAAGTAATACATGTTTATGGCATGAGCTGATTTTCAAATTTATTTAGCTGTATCCTTGCTGTTGAAATGGTTCTATGAAAAACTTTCTCACTTTCCTTGGACTATAGTAAAGACAGGCACCTGCATTATGATTTGTGAAGTTTCATGGGATTATGGAAGATCTTGACTTATATTGTTGGAGAGTTCCAATATTCTAAGTTGGAAATAGAAAAAGAGTTTTTAGGGTACTGTAACTTATTTCTTACCACTGAACCAGTCTCATGGTGTACTAAAGCTCGCCTTGCCGTTCAACAATTAGATTAGATCCCATGATTTCTTAGATGTAATACTTGTCTATAAGACCCAAGATTTCTTTCACATTTATAACGGAAATGATCCTAGAATTTGGTGTAAAAAAACAGTCTCACTTCACTTCAAGATTTGAACTATAATTTCATCCAATGCCTTGCTTATCTTGCTTGTGTTTTTTTTGGCTCTGTTTTTGTGTGTAACGTGGTATTGGCACTGATACTGGGTATAGAAAATATGATTGAATCTTTTTTGATTTTACGATGGTTCCTGGCTGTTTGTTTATATTGGTGCTGTGTTGAAAATTCGTTTCATTGATTTTTCTCTTTCCCATTGGGGGCTTTGTGGATAGTGCTAACACTTTGGCTTCACGGGCAGAAGATCCTGGGTTTGAATCTCCGGTAGTGAGTTTTTGTGGCTCTGACCCTGTGGATTTTTTATGAAGTCAGTTCCTGTTGGAGATGGATTATACTATAAAGCCAAGGGGAGGTCTCGCCTTTGATACGACCCCAAATTTGTTGCCGTGGGGAAATGTAGGCTTCAGAATGTTGCAGCAGCCATCTATAACTTTGGAAAATTGTTCAGTATTACATTCGTGTTTGTACTTACTCTACAGTGATGTGTGGCATAAGTAAAGTAAAATTATTACTCATGTCACCTTGCAGTCTAGTCCACAAGCAGAGAACAAGTTAACTGTGGGAGTGGGAGTGCCCAACAACAGCAAAAACATCTCACCCAATGTCAGTGTGACCTCTCCCATGATTCCCAATACATTCCCCAAGATCCAACCACCACCGGTATCAGCAGTCAAGAATGATATTGTACCAAATCTACACAATGCCACCAACTCTCCTCACAATTTCAATTTGAACATGTCCACTGCCTCCCCCTTGGCCAGTAATGGTGAGTATTTTCTCTCTTTATGATTTATATATTGATGGTGAAAGTCACAAACCTTGCATGTCAGAAATTAGGTCAAATGCTATTTTCATTCCCTAAGAATGCCAGAGAACCCCTTTTAAAATGTTTTTAAAAACCAGTTGCGCATGGTAAGAATAACTGTTGGTGACAAATCAGTCGTGTAAGTGCATGTAAAACGCAACTAAGCGCTAAGTCCGATTCTGTCCACTCTGAAAAAAAAATGTAATGTCCAAAGACCTTTAAAATCAACAATATATTACTGTAGAAGTGAAAAAAAGCAAGTAAGGTTAAACAGTTTTTGCTGATTTTCTTAGAATCATTCATTTTTTTGCCAGCACTGTTTGCGATTTGCACCGTTGCTGTTTTGCTTGATTTAGTTAATGATAGATACCTAGTTGTCATTTGAATAGTATTGTTGGGAAAAAGTCTTGATTTCTGCTTTTTTCATAAGATCGGGGAAATTTGGTCTTGAAAAAGAGAGTAAAATTGGGAAAGATTGATTTCTGAAGCAAAATACGCGGATTTTGATTTATCTTTTTCCCTTTGGGATTACAATTTTCGTGTCGAGACGGTCAGCGGAGACATTACAGGCAATTAGATCTAACTTTCTGTGAAATTACAGATTTACCAGAGGTATTGGAACTCTTTTATCGGCAGTAAAAAGAATGCGTACTACATTAGAGTTGTATCGATGCTCGGGTGGATACCATTTTTGTTGAACAATCGCTACTACTACTATCCATATTATCTATTTACTTTGTGACTCTGAGTTTGATACAAGAATCAGAAGTAATTCCGTCATGGATCTCAAAGATTTCGCTCGATCTTGCTGGTGCTTCAGCTTCCTTGTTGACACTTTGTTGGACACGTCTAGATCGCGATTGAATCTTCGAATTCGAAATCTAGTATTTTGAAATGAATCTATTCATTTAGTCACTCAGTCGGGACGCCATCGGCAATAATTTTAAAATCCGGGGCTGCTTTGCTTGTATCTAGTCTGCCATTGTGAACATCGACTCGGTGCGTTCTAAAGCTCTACTTTCATTTTCTCTTTACCGATCTGGTCCGTCTGAAAGTAAATTATGGGGTTTTAGTTAAAACTAGTCTTCATTATCTTATTACAAAATAAGTATGTGTTAGATTATCCTTAGGTGTGAATGAACTTGATCCTAGTAAAAGCAATCACTGAAAGTAAAAAAGCCACACAAAAAACAAGGATGAGGTTATAACAATGTACACAATGGTATTTGGTCTGGCAAAACAATTCAGAGACTATATTTTATAGCAGGTTAATTGAAATTAGTCACTATAATTTCATGTCATATAATGATAATACATATTGAATCGCCATGGTACGTAAAATTTGTGGAAAATTCATTGTTGGTCTTGAATTTTTTCATAAATTTTGAGTGGGAACCCTGAAACAAGCATTATGCTGTAAACAAACATCTTAAAATGGGATAGCTGTAGTGTTGTCTTGTACTTTAACTTCAAATAGATTGAAGAAGAAGGTAGACAGTATACGCCAGTAGGCTTAATATGACGTCGATTATGGCTCTAAGTCTAAGTGACAGACCTCATATGAGAGTCGGTTTTTGCTTTCTGAAAAGTTGGCAGCTATGTATAAGATTCATCCTACCACAAGATTTTGATATTTTGAGAGCTTCAAATTTGTCAGGATAATTGTTAATACTAATTTTTTAATGATTTTTTTTTTTTTTTTCAAAGATAGATAATGCCACGTAGGTGCTTCTGGTATAGTCCCCTGTACCGGTATTTCATTATTTTAACTCTTTCCGACTGATGTAAGCATAATTGTGCTTTTATCATCAATGTCGAACTCTAACCATACAAGTCATTGCCAAATAAGGCTTTTTTTCTATGGGGAAAAGTCTTCCTTAATTGCAGTTGAATAGAAATTTAATCAAATATTGTTTGTCTTGGGTTTAACTAATTTTATTGCTGGTTTTGCCATGAAAAAAATAATTCAATTGAAAATTGTCACGAAAATTCAGGCTCTGAAATCTAAAGGGGATGTCTTTTTTTGTAAACTTCCTAAATGAAATGAAAACAAATTTTGATGTTTCTGATATAGAATAATATATCAAACTAAGATGTAATTGATAGTTTTGTTATTATGTGTACATGTTGCTGGATGATTGAAGACAAAAAGGGGTGTGCCGAAAAGTCCTACGACCATGACAAAAAAAAGTTGAATAGATCTGTTCCATTTCTATAAAAGAAATGCATGTGATGAAAATTTTTGAAACTTTGTTACAGCCAATGTGGTAAACAGAAGTATGAGTCATGTCATGCCTGCACAGCCTGTCAAACAGCCAGTGACTGTTGCAACTCCAAAGGCTGCCCCCAGGCCTAACAGTAAGTAACAACCTTCACATGTTGAGAACTAAAGTAACTAGTAAAATGTATTTGTTAAATAGATATGCCTGCTTTGAAAGAGTCCCAGTCCATTGAGATGTATTTTTGAGGATAAGTTATTAACCTGTGTTTTCTGGTTATGTATGTCACATTTTGTGATGAAAATTTAGATAAAAGATGCCACATTTTCTTTGCATTCACACTTTTATAATTCAGTCATATGAAGATATTAACCCACGTCCTGCAAGTTTTGCCAGGGTGCCACATCGTGTACTGTTTGTGTTTGCCTGGGCATGGGTTTACTCTCCTGGTCAGCAGAGATTTGTTTTGAATACTTGGCACAGCTGTTTGTGACATGCATGTGATATTATTTTACAATTTCAGAATCAGGAATTAGTAAATCCAAGGAGCTTTCTTTTTACATGGCAAGTAGAATACCCTAACAGAACCACTATTAGTGACGATTGCGATTTCAACAGTGTTATTTAAAAAATATGAGTAATCTCATCTCTCCTCTCACTCTTTCTATTAAGGGTGATGTATGACATCAAGAATTGATGCCCAACAGATCTGTATGCGCTGTCCCCCTCTACATTTTTTTTACACCTATATGTTGACACTTGACTTCATAGTATCTTCCCCCCCAATATTAATTGAAACTTATGATCTGGTTGACAAGCCAAAACTTGTTATAAACAGAAGTTTGGCCGTTCCCAAGGTAATACGGCTGTTGCCTTTGGATCAGCTTCCTTGTGATGGCTGATATGATATTCCGTGTTTTGCGCGAGACGCAGTGTGATGTCACTGCAGCTTTATCCTGGGTTTGCTGACAACACCCTGTGACAGGTTTGTTTGTTTGTTTGATCGAACCCCATTAATACTGCAGAGCAGTGTCGGGGCCAGCTTTGTGTTCAGTCATGAAAGGCACACAGTAACCCGCCATAAATACAGGCACCCTGAACACAGAGCCAGAAATGCTTTGGATCCAAGGATTTCAGACAAGCAGATGATCAGCCCACTGTGCCCATCATCCTTTACTGGCACCATGAGCAATACACTGAGATGTATTAATCGAAGACAGGCCAATAAACAAATTACTGTAGCCCTTGTGGGTACCCCCTCAGCTATTGATAAATACTGGGAGGTTCTGCCACTCTGGGCATCCTGTGACAGGAACATGGAAAATTCTGTGTATTGCAGGATGGGGGTTAATAACTTGTCATGACTAACTGAATGTGTTACTACGTGTATTAAATTTCTGTTTTCAGACCCGATGACCAGTACCCCTTTGCCTGGAACAGCTGAAAGACGACTCCATCCTTCAGGACTGGATAGCACTCCCATTTCCCACTTGCCGGGAAGACGGCCATCCAAAGATAATGACAATTCTATCCCTCCACATGAGACTTTGCAGCCTTTGCATGTCCACCCACCACCACCACAGCAGCAAACACAGCCTCCCCTTCAGCAGCCTCTTAGACCTAGCGGTCCTGGCTTATCTGGTGGTCCTCCAGGCAGGAAGATGGACTCTTTTCAGAATCGCTTCTCTCTGAGCGATGAAGATTCCAGCCCTCCATCCAGTCCTCCCTCTCATGCACCCCCAGCACCACCTGGTGCTACAGTCTGTAAGTCTTGTTATTTTTGTTTTTTATGTTTTTTTTCCTGTTAAAATTTATTTACCATGAGGCAATTCTACTGTTAAGATTTGATTAAATTATTATGAACTGATGTCTAAAAGGTCAATTAAGTCGCTACTTGTTCGTTTCATTTATGCAAATTTTCAGGCTGCTGGTGGATTACGTAGTTACTTCAGTATCCACATTTCATGACTCACACTCAACCAAGACTCTTTGTGTAGTGACAAGTTTTGGTTGCTTATGTTTTTTTGCGGACTGCATTTATTCCAACTTTAAAAGAAAAAATAAGCACTTCGTAAATCTACCTTGATTATCTGACAATTAGTATTCATTGAAAAAAAATATATTCTCTGCGTCATGTGAATCAGTCTCTAGTATTTATTGTAATTGCTTTGTTGTGATCAGTGTTTCACTTTACTTTCAGTGCTTTATCATGAAGTTCAAAATTTGGCAATTACTAATTCTTGAATCTTCCACTACATTCGTTTTCCAGCTGCCAGTGGTGTTGGAGTGTTGTACAGCTCCTCAAATCAGAACAATGCGCTAAACAAAACCAATGATGTGGACAAGACACCACTCACTCAAGCTTCTCAGACCCCAGCTAAAGTAAGATGACGATGCTTTTGTTTTTTGTTAGCGTAGTCTTTAGAATTTTATTTTTTTATAACCATAGTATTTTACTGAATTTTGCCTTGCTGAAAGAAGAAAGAGAGATATTTTTTTGAAAAAGGCGCTTCTCACAGAAAATTTCTGAACAGTTGGGGCTCAAAATCAATTAGTAATTTTCCGTCAAAAGTTTCTCTGGGGGCATTTTATCATTCATCTGTTGTGTGATAACTTTTTTTGTTTTTTAGACTTATTACGTGTTTTTTGAGGTTGGGTCACGATTTTTATCCAAAATCGGTTTTAAAAAATCAGGATTTTTTTCTGGACTTTTGTCAGGATTTTGTTTGCTTGGGGGTTGGTTGGCAGGTATGCCCAGGCAGTGATTTTCCCTTAACGTCACAGAGGTGGCAATTCAATGTGTTATTATAATTACATTTACGTTCTTTTCATAGGCTGAGATTAAGATGAACAATGCCCAGTCTTGGAACTCAATCACTGCATCCCTCAACAAGAACCAGAACAGCTTCCAGCAGTTCAAGAAAATGAATGAAATGAAGAATCAGAAAGTAAGTATGATTTCAACATTTGAACAAGTGTTACTCTGGAAAATAATTCACTACTTTATGAAGAGCAAGGCATGAAGACCATGTTTGGGGGCTTCCCTAGCTCGGTGGTCGAGTCACTCGACTTAAGATGCGGAGGACCGGGTTTAAGCCTGCCTTGCGTGGGTTTTTTCTCTCTGGCTTTCAGAGTTTTCATGGCTCTGCCCTGGAGGTTCACGTGGAATTTTCTCAAGTTCTTTATAACCACCTTTGATATGATCCTTATGTGTTGAATAGTACGTAAATCTTCAAATGTTATAACTGTTTATTGTGCTTATTCATTAATCACATTGATTTCCAAATGACTTAACATATGTACAGTGGGCTGATCACCTGCTTGCCTTATCTACCTGATCCAGAGTTTTTCCAGCACTGTTCAGCAATGCAGGACATGAAGCCGGGCGTAACATTCCTTAGGGGTATTTTATGCCCGATGGATGACAAAACCAAACCTAACATATTCAAACTGATTCAAATTAGTATCTGCCTAATTTTTTCTCAGGAATCACACATTAAAAAGATGGAAGAGCAGAGACAAAAAATGGCAAGAGATAAACACAGGCACGAGGAAGAGAGGAAAAGGTAGGTTTCTTGATGCATGTAAGCTTTACTATGACTTTTCTCTTTGTCAGATATATTATGCATATGATATTATGTTGTAAATGCAGCCAACCACCAGCAGTAAAGGTCTCTTATCGATGCTTTATGTGCCCCGTGGCACATAGGATTGATTTAGTGGCCATGTACTCTATCTGGATGCTAGTTCCAAACTGACTGACTTTCTAATTTTTTGGATTCCTCTTTACATTAGTGTCCTTTTTTTTACTTTGGATAGGGATGGCAGGCCTGCTCCCTTTTCTACTCAATATTTTGTTCCTGCACTGATTAATCTGAAACGTCATGGGCGGTGGATTCCTCGATAGTCAAACATTGTATTGCATCTTATTCTGGGAAGAGTTGCGGGCCCATACCTAATGTAACTAGTATTGGGTAACATTTTTTGGAGACAAATGTGTATGTAAAATTACTTATATCAGTTTGTAATTTGTCCTTTTTTTTGTGTGCAGAGAGCGAGAAGAGGAAGACAATCTTGAGGCAGCACGTAGACAAAAACTTGAAGATGACAAGGCAGACGAAGACAGGAAGAAGAGAGAAAGGATTGAACAAATGAGAAGAGCTGCCCAGATGAGGCGAGAGGCTGTAAGTGGGATTGATTTTCTGGGACAGAAGATGATTTTTCTATATTGTTTTGAAGTACTGAGAATTACTTTTTTTTTTGGTGTGTTTACAAGATTTTCTTGTCTGCATGGAGGTAGAAAGCAAAATATTGGTGGTATGCTTTCAATGCAGGTATACATACGGACCATTGTTAAAAATGAATGGGAAGCAGACCTGGTCTTAGATCTTGGCTACTATAACTATATTTTCTATTTCTTTTCGGGACTGAAGATGAAAATGAGGTGTTTCCCAGCTAAAATGAGTTTGTGGAGAAATTAAAATTATAATTTTTAAAAACACTCAACGAGTCTTGGAAAAGTATTCTGCAATAGACCAGCATCCTGTCCGGAGAGTGACAAATTGTTACTTGTCCACTTCACGCTACCGAAACTGGATTAAGCTCTTAAGGATATACTTTTTTCTTTAAAAAACCCCAAAACACCAGCCCTTCCTAGATGGAAGGCTTATGATCCAGTGTCTCTGAGCATTTAAAGATGGCATGGTAATGAGTCAGCTGCTTGTGGCTACTGCCGCAGCCAAATTCATCACAATAACTGCTCTTTGTATAGCAGTTTGTTTTTTCTCTTATTTATCATTACCCAAACAGCAGCCAGTGGGGTGTACTTTATATTTTTTTGTTTGTTTGATCGAACCCCATTAATACTGCACAAAGCAGTGTTGGGGCCAACCCCACCTTCAGCCATAAAAGATACACAAGATACCCAGTATAAATCCAGGCACCCCGACCACCAAGCATGGCTGAACACAGGTTTGGAAATCCTCTGGATCAAAGAATTTCAGACAAGCAGGTGATCAACCCACTGTGTCCTCTTTATATTTTTTAATTGGAACAAACTTATTCTATGTCTGCTGAATTATTTTTGTTTTAAAAATATTTTTTTAAATCCTTTTCACAGACGGCTAATCACATTGACATGAATGCCCAGAATGACTTAATGGCATCTTTTGAGGCGTCCTACCAGAACAGAGCTTAACAGATTCATACAACTCTTTCATACGAGTGCAATTACTTTGTACTGGACATAATCTTCATCTCATCATTATTTTTCTCAGAGAACGTGCTTCGGATTAATGCCATTTGTATGAATGACTTATGTGTCTGTAAATACTTTAAATTTAAATGGACACCATATTAATGTTTTCCAGCATTATGAAACAATGGTCCATGGTGCTTTGGAATCCTTGTCTTGTGATGTAATTTTTGTCTTCAATATTTATCTACAAAAATCATGGAAAATCAATCAAAATGCGTTAGAATGCATGTGTACAGATATAAAGAGTAAACTTTTCTTCCTAAAGTGGTACTGTTGAATGATGTATATTAAAGTGTGACTAGTGCCACTATTTTGGTCCGATTGATTATTGTGAATCTCTTTGTATGTATCATGTATGTATGTGCGTAACTATCTCAGCTGTCTCTAAAAGCAAAGTTGAATAATTATTGGTATGCTTGCTGACTTCAAACCTTTCATTTATTTGTGTACAGTTTTCTCTCCACTGATGATTTTTTGTTCTAAGTTATAAATCATCTTTGTTGCAAGCTGAAAAATATATGATTCACTAGTGTGAAATGTATTGGGGAAAAGAAATATTGTTGTTTTTCGTATTATTACAAACAACTAATTTTCTGTGAAGATCAGTTTCATTTTACCTCTCCAAAGGAATTGTAAAAATGGGACAGATTGCAGGGTTGAATTCTATGATATTCCTTACACTTTATTATATATTCCCCAGGGTTACAAGCACCTTGAATATATATATATATATTTATCATTTAGATTTTTGAACTTGGAGACTTGACCAGATTCTCAGCTGTTAAGCTTTGGGTTTGGACCCAAACGTCATGTTCTTTTTATCACAGCTTATTTTCTCATTTTCCCCAAGCTGTTTGTTGTTTTACTGTCATGATTTGTCTTTTCCCCAAGACTTCATTTTGTTTGAAGTGGGTCTCAGTTCTGTTGTCTGATGCAGTTATTTTAGCATTGTGCTCCTTGCCAGTATTTAGTTAGCTATGGGTAACCAAGTTAGGGGAGGACCAGCACTTTTTAAAATGTTCTTTGAAGTTAATCTTCATGCCCAACTTGGCCATGTGTTTTACTGCCTCATGAAGTGACCATCTTTTTTCAGCGTTTTTCAGAATGTACTAATACTAATGATCCATTTGTTGTTTTAATGTTAAAATACAGAAAGCTATAGCAATTCCCACCAATAGGGCGTGTGACATGTGTGTATTTTAAAAATCTCTCTTTGTAAAAGACAAATAAATGCAAGTATTGGTGCTGTGACTTTTCCCAATAATACTTGTCATGTCCTGTAATTGTTTTGAGTAATTGTGGGTGTACGGTTTCCAGTGTAACACATTGTAATCCAAGATGTTTGTGTTGTGTGGTGATCCAAGTCATGTTTTTTCATCCTATTTTGCCCATTTACTTTAATGCAATGAACTTGAAATCAGAAAGGTATCATGGTTGTTTATGAAAAGCATATCAGAATGTAAACTGTGATGAATGAATTCATACACATTAGAGTTGTATGTCATGGGTAAATGGGAAATGTGCTTCAACAACTTTTTAAAAAATGGACCTTTAGTTGCTATCGGGAATCCGGCACAGTTAAAAAACAAAATGTAACAAGACCGTATGTTGTGATTTGTGTTTAAGATGCTTTGATTCTAAAGAACAAGTCTTATGACGAGTATGATTTTTCTGAATGGTGTAATGTCGACTTTCAGTTGTAAAACTGTAATATTTCAATGATTTTTAAAAATACTTTATTTCATGTCTTTTGTACATTTGGTATAGAATATTGATGATATTTAATATGCATGTCTTTCATTGAAGATTGAAGAGTTTAGAAATTAAGACAAACTCGGAAGAATAAGGAGGAGAAAGAGGGGGGAAAAGAATCTGGGGGTAGGGGGAATGGATGGATGGATTGAATGAGGGGGAGAATGTGTTGAATTGAAATGTATATCTCTGTATACAGTCTTAGGAAGAGTTTCCTTGTTTCGTTTTTAAATAGGGGGCCTCGTGGCTTAGCAGTGACACTTTAGCTTCGTGAGCAGAAGGCATTGGGTTTGAATCCCGACGGAGGTTCATGGTATGACCCTGTGGATTTAATAATACGGAATCAAGCCCTATCGGAGATGGACTATAAATTGGAGGTCCCGCCTTTGATACAACCTATAATGTGTTGCCAAGGGTGTAAAACCAACAACTTCAAACTTTTTTTTTTAAAACAAAGGAGTCAAAAGGAGAAGAGGGGTAAACAGACCAGCCGCCTAGCTTATCAGAATACTTGCAACATTCTTTATTGGTGTGGATGTTATTTTCTTTTTAAGTCAATTGAGTTGCAGGTATGGTTTTGCAATTTTAATTATTCAGTATCACATCTTAATTGGACATTTTTTTAATTATTGGAAAGTGTAAAAGAGTTGAAATTGTCATTATTTTAATGGAACTTTGTCAAATCCCAGGTTTTGGATAATCAGGGGTTGTGTGATAGCAACAAATTTTTTAAAGCACTTCCATATTATTGCAGTTGGTTGCCAGCATCCCGTTGTGTGTTTTATATACACCCTTGTTAATAGATGGACTGGACTATCTCCAGTATCATTGTTTATTATTGAATTTGGCTATTGGTTCTCTCTCCATTGTCATCTTTTTTCTGTTTTTTCTCATTTCTTTTTTTCTTTTTATTTTAAAGTTCAGAATTATTTTTCTCCTATGATGTCTTATAGATTTATTTTTTTTCACCTGTAAAAAATTACAAGAGAAATTGATCCACCCTTTTGTGTTGGCATTAAAGGATTATTGTATTATTCCTTTAAACATTTAAACTGCTGTGCAGTGTAAATAAGTGATTGGAGTCGAGTGGAATGGTGTGAGTGATATATTTGGATGTCTGCTCCTGCTGACTGTGTCATTGAACTTACGGGGCTTTTTTGTGGGCCGCTGAATTTTTAAGAATCTGATTTGGTTTAAAAATTGGTCATTTGTATATTTTATATAATATGTGTTTGTTGTCATACTGTAATTTTGTCAAAAAAATTTTACATGTACAGCTCAATACATCCTATGATTGAAAATAAAAGTTTTGTAGATTTCATTGTTTTAATAGAAATGAATGTGTTGTTATTAATATTTTGAACGGTATTTTTAAGGGTAGGGGGTCTCTGTGGCTCAGGGGTATGGTTCTGGCCTTTGAAGTGAAAGGTACCGGGTTTGAATCCCAGCGGCGACAGTTGTTTCTCTTCATAAACCTACTTGCCACTGCCCTGATCCTATGAAGGTAGATGGGATCAAGAACCTAGTGCTATCGGAGATGGACGATAATTTAGAGGTCCTTTGTGCAAGTTGTGCACATTAAAGAACACTTGGCAGTTGGAAATTGAGAGGAGTAGGCGAAAGCCTGCTGTCTGGTCAAATTAATTCCTACCACAAAAAAGTCAGTGGGCTGATCACCTGCTTGGCCTAAAAACTTGATACAGAGTAAATTCTGCCTCGTACTCATCAATAGAGCGAACCCTACACTGTAATAACAGGGAACTGGATAAGAATGATTTTTAAGAGGGCAGTGAGTAGAGTTGTTTTTTTTTAAAACCAAAAACAAGTCGGCACAATATCAGGTTGACTCTTCTCTTGTGACCAGGAACAAAGCAGCTGTTGTTAGGCCCAAATTAGACAAGGTATGTTGAACCGAACCGTACCGTACCTCTTGTCTTGCGGTTCGATGGCTTGTGCGGTGTTAATTTGACATAACCCCGGCAGGTACAGCTTGAGTGGAAATGATCAGTGTTCATGCAGAGGACATAACAGTCTAGCAGTGGATTGTGTTGTGGTTGTGGAAAAAACGATGGGAGAACAAAGGAAATTGGAAAACAAGGAGGATGTGGGTTCGTTCAATTTATTTGAACAGGCAAGAAGTTAGCGAGTATCATCCATACACTCTTTGAAAATATAAAGAAAGATGGAAGAAACATTCTATGCAAGAATGGCACTTGGATCGTTCGAGGAGCTACTTTCTATTGTGACGTTCACTTGAATCATCCATTTTGCCTTTACGAAAGGTAGATTCTGCTGTGGCCTAGGCTACGTTTAGTTTCGATCTCTCGAAAAGAGAGGGAAACACATTTAGGATCAATTGGACGAAAATCAACTTCTGCAACACTGACTTTGTTAGTAGTTTGTCCTTGAGAGCCCTCTTATTTATATAGGCCAGTGGATCCTATGCTTATCCAGGTTTCATTAGTTTGACTTTGTTGACAATGCCACTTTCTGGCTGGTCTATCTATCACTCTTACTTTCCTAACTCGATCCTTACTGATAATTTGGCGGGCGCTTCTGGTTGGTAGGGTTTCCTGTTGTTATTGTTAGCTTTAAACTATCGTCTTACTCCCATTTCCCAGCACAATAATAATATGACCAGACATAACAAATAAAATGATCGGTTAGTAATCATTTCTACACTACTGTCTAGTCAGGCAACATATCTCGAGCGGGCCACTCACTAGAGAGGAATTCCTCAGGGCCCCGGCCTATTTCAAGGTCCTTGAGGAAGAAAACCCACGTCAAATCCTCAAGGCCCCGGCCTATTTCAAGGTCCTTGAGGAAGAAAAACCACGTCAAATCCTCAAGGCCCCGGCCTCGAGCACGGCCCAACCCACGCTGTGCCCAGTCACTACTACAAAAGACAGCACAGAGAAACAAAAAGGCTCCCACCGGAGTGAGGCTGCTGCAGCTAGTATTAGTATAGTTTAGTGTGTTAGCTTTGTGACTTAGTGGGAAAAGGAGGGGGGATTAATTATACATGTTAGGTAGCAGTGTTTGATATTAAAACGCACTAGAATTTGACGCTGATGACGATTCTGAAGTCAGATTTACTCAATTTGGACTTTTGCACCCCATCATTTTGAGCGATGGGAACCCAGGCCTTGAGGCCAAGAGGACATTTTCAGGCTCGCCCTGAGTTCAGGACGAGGCCTTGAGAACCATGTTTTTTACTATACAGTTCGAACTTTGGCCTCATTTTTTAAGGCCTTGAGGACTACTCCTTGAGGAATTCCTCTCTAGTGAGTGGCCCGCTCTAGCATTTGTCAACTTTTTAGTCCTTTTTTATGATGATGGTGGTTGTGATGATATAACAATTCACCCTCTCTGTAAAAACCCAATCTTACCCAAACCACGGTAACAACGCCACCCCACACTCTCCACCCTTTCTCCCAGCCTGCTATTCACGCATTGCTCATCAAAAGATTGCCGCGACCAGACCCCTCGACCACAGGTCA
>JARBEQ010142927.1:0-13320 GCA_030265355.1 Tritonia tetraquetra | reverse complement strand
TATCTATTTTCATTTCCAGACTTTCAGTTTTTACTTCTTCCCTAATCCTAGTATTTCTAATTTTATCTCTCTTTGCTCTGCCTATTGATCTTTGCAGGAATTTCATTTCTGTTGCCTGTAGTTTACTTTTACCTCTACTGTCTAGTGTCCATGATTCACTTCCATATATCAAAGTTATGTGAATGAATGAAGTAATTAATATCCTTTAGCAGAAACGAGTAAGACACTGTGTGTGGAAACCAGAGATACAAAATAAACTTCTAAATTTTGAAGTTTTACACCCTTTTCAATATATAAAGTTCATATTAATGGAGGTTCTAAAGGTCTTGAGAAGACCCCACGTGATGCTCAAGAGCCAAGAAAAATCTCTGAAAGAACTAGAGAAAAACTCCATAGACGTTATGTGGGTTCGAACCCTATCCTCTGAGCTAAAAGTCGAGTGACTTAACTTCTGAGATACGGACGCTGCTGAAATCAGAGATAGGCAAGTAAAGGGTGGCGTCTTAAAAACTTTGACAACCTAAAGATGTGATTACACAAGAAAAGCACCAGAAGAGGGTGGCGTCTTAAAAACTTTGACAACCTAAAGATGTGATTACACAAGAAAAGCACCAGAAGAGGGTGGCGTCTTAAAAAACTTTGACAACCTAAAGATGTGATTACACAAGAAAAGCACCAGAAGAGGGTGGCGTCTTAAAAAACTTTGACGACCTAAAGATGTGATTACATAGAGAATGGCCTAAACACAAACAGAATAAAACACAAAGCCAAGTAGAAAAGGAATACAGAACATGACGTTTTACCTTTCACAACAGATTGATATTATTAAAACAAGGCATTTATCTATGTGCATCATTCAGTCAATAAAGGATGCCCGCTGCCAAAGGGAAAGTACCGGTTGTCAAATCCTAAAGATGACTGTCCAAGACAATTCATTAAATCTAAGCAGACCATCAAAGACAAAAGTAAGAATAAATGTATTTCTTTACCAACATTGTCTACCCTCTTATCGATTTCAATCCTCTTTATACTATCCATTTTTAAACTCTGCATCTTTCTTCTCTCCATCTTTCTTCTCTCCATCTTTCTCCTCTCCATCGTTTTCCTCTCCATCTTTCTCCGCTCCATCTTTATTCTCTCCATCTTTCTTCTCTCCATCTTTCTCCTCTCCATCTTTCTCCTCTCCATCTTTCTTCTCTCCATCTTTCTTCTCTCCATCTTTCTCCTCTCCATCGTTCTCCTCTCCATCTTTCTCCTCTCCATCGTTCTCCTCTCTATCTTTCTTCTCTCCATCTTTCTCCTCTCCATCTTTCTCCTCTCCATCTTTCTCCTCTCCATCTTTCTTCTCTCCATCTTTCTCCTCTCCATCTTTCTTCTCTCCATCTTTCTCCTCTCCATCTTTCTCCGCTCCATCTTTCTCCGCTCCATCTTTCTTCTCTCCATCTTTCTCCTCTCCATCTTGCTCCTCTCCATCTTTCTCCTCTCCATCTTTCTCCCCTCAATCTTTCTTCTCATCATCTTTCTCCTCTCCATCTTTCTCCTCTCTATCTTTCTCCGCCCCATCTTTCTCCGCTCCATCTTTCTCCTCACCATCTTTCTCCTCTCCATCTTTCTCCTCTCCATCTTTCTTATCTCCATCTTTCTTCTCTCCATCTTTCTTATCTCCATCTTTCTTCTCTCCATCTTTCTTCTCTCTATCTTTCTCCTCTCCATCTTTCTCCTCTCCATCTTTCTCCTCTCCATCTTTCTCTTCTCCATCTTTCTTCTCTCCATCTTTCTCCTCTCCATCTTTCTCCCCTCCATCTTTCTCCTCTCTATCGTTCTCCTCTCCATCTTTCTCCTCTCCATCTTTCTCCTCTCCATCTTTCTCCGCCCCATTTTCTCCTCTCCATCTTTCTCCCCTCCATCTTTCTCCCCTCCATCTTTCTCCTCTCTATCTTTCTCCTCTCCATCTTTCTCCTCACCATCGTTCTCCTCTCCATCTTTCTCCTCTCCACCTTTCTCCTCTCCATCTTTCTCCTCTCCATCTTTCTCCTCTCCATCTTTCTCCTCTCCATCTTTCTCCTCTCGATCTTTCTCCTCTCCATCTTTCTCCTCTCCATCTTTCGCTCCACCTTTCTCCTTTCTTGTCCTCTCTTTCTTCATGTCAAGATTCCTCCATTCCATTCTCATCATCCCATCATGTCATTTGCCATTTACGTTCACCTACTTCGTGTTTCAATTTAGTTATGCGTTTGGTTGGAAGACTGTACTACTGCCTTAAAGTTCGTGCACTTTGGTTTATATTACTTCTCATACCACATGAATATAACATATCTTCATAGTAGTAACCGGCAGCTCGCACTGTATACTCCTCGTGGAGTTGAGAAGGATGCAGGAGTGTTTTGGCCTGCCGGGGGTAAATTATACATTGCAAAGCGCATAGAGCATGATGAACTTCGTGGATATGCGCTATATAAGTGCTATTCTTTCTTTACTTTACATGTTCCAATCAAATCAAAATTGTGTCCATCTGACCCATAGACATAATCCATATAACTAGAAACTACACGAGAGACAGTCCAAGGTCCCATGTAACGGTTATTTTGTTGTGGTAAATACGAATCATTTTGGTGTACTGGATTGGCACCGAATTTAAACAAATTTCATTCACATAATCTATTTTAGTATCGGGAAAGTCCGATCTTTCACCACAACAAAATGGGATCAACGTGTGAAAGGGCTTTCAGCGCCCTGTGTGGTGTCTAGTTATAGATATATAATGTCTATGATCTACACTGGTCACATGGTTGTATTGGAAATACTAGATTCGAGTTTAATGTTATTAGTTGTTTGCCCTTGTTAACACATTTTAGGTCATATCAAAGGCGGGACCTCTGAATTATAGTCCATCTTCGCTATGACTTGACTCCATTTTAAATTATCAGGATCAGAGCCATAAAACTCGAAAAAGCTCAAAGGAAAAACAAAATCCAAACGTCGCTGCCTGGATTCGAACCCAGCACCTTCACTCTCTCACACACACACACACACACACACACACACACACACACACACACACCTTATCACTAGATTGAACACTACATACTGTACCCTCAAAGTGTTTCATCATCACAGCGAATAAAACTCATCGAAACAATTGCCGTTTTAAAATGGACTCTCTCCAAACGTATCGTTAGTGTTTTTTTTAATTCTCTTTGAAGCGGTCAACCTGTGTAAACCATCGTCGACCTATGATGATACAAACTGTGCCCAGCCAACAGGCAGTTACTGTTTTCTGAGACACAGCAAATGTCCTGTGGGAAGCGGTGAGTGAATTACTTGAATTTAGTGTCCATTCATCCATTCATTCATTCATCTATTAATTGATACATTCATCGTTTCATTCATTAATTCATCCATTCAGTCATCCATTAACTCACTCATTCATCCATTAATTGATATATCAATCCATTCCGTCTTCCATTAGTCATTCAATAATCCATTAATCCGTCCATTAATTCATCCATTCAGTCATCCATCCAGTCATCCATCGATGCATCTCTACATCCATTCAATCACCCATTAATTCATCCATTCAGTCATCTGTTAAATCATCCATTCAGTCATCAATTAGTTCATCCATTCATCCATTCAATCATCCATTAACTCATCCATTCATCCATTCAGTCATCCATTAACTCATCCATTCATCCATTCAGTCATCCATTAACTCATCCATTCATCCATTCAGTCATCCATTAATTCATCCATTCATCCAATCAGTCATCCATTAATTCATCCATTCAGTCATCTATTGATTCATCCATTCAGTCATCAAATAATTCATTCATTGAACCATTCAGTCATCCATTAGTTCATCCATTCAGTCATCCATTAATTCGTCCATTCAGTCATACATTAATTCATCCATTCAGTCATCTATTAATTCATCCATTCATCCTTTCAGTCATACATTAATTCATCCATTCATACATTCAGTCAAACATTAATTCATCCATTCAATCATCCATTAATTCATACATTCAGTCATACATTAATTCATCCATTCATCCATTCAGTCATCCATTAATTCATCCATTCAGCCATCCATTAATTCACCCTATCGGCCATTCAGCCATCAATTATTTCATTCAATGCAATAAAATCTCCCATTCTAGATGGTCTCAGACGAACAATGTCCATTTTTCTAATTGTTACCGGCCACTCTCTAGATTTACTTTCCATCGTGTTTCTATATATCCCGAGGAATTTGTCTATATTTTTCTTTCCGGAAAGGTCCATGGTTGCTCTGCATATGGATGTATTGCTCTCTTTACGCAAAGTACATGTCCAAGCCAGTTACCCATGCATGACACTTGTCAGTATTGTAAAGCTTCAACGTGTTACGTTGTAGTAGCAATAGCAGTGGTGGTAGTAGTAGTAGTAGTAGTAGTAGTAGTAGTAGTAGTTGTTGTTGTAGTAGTAGTATTAGTATTAGTAGTAGTTGTTGTAGTAGTATTTGTTGTAGTAGTAGTAGTATTAGTTGTAGTAGTAGTAGTAATAGTATTAGTTGTAGTAGTTGTAGTTGTAGTAGTAGTAAAAGAATAGCTCTTATACAGCGCATATCCCCGAAGTTCATCATTCTCTACGCGCTTTACAATGTATAGTTTACCCCCGGTAGGCCATAACACTCCTGTATCCTTCTCAACTCCATGGGGAGTATACAGTGCGAGCTGCTAGTTAGGCGCTTCGGCACTAGCATTTTGACAAGATCGTTCGCTGCCCTCGGCCGGGTACTCATTTACGCCTGAGTCGAGTGAAGTAAGCAGAGTTACGTGCCTTACCTGAGGACACAACGTCAATGACATGCGGTTGTGAATCTCTTCCTCCGTCAAGGATGTATGTGCCAGGAAGTGACGGGTAAGGAGTGACTTGGTCATTGATGTTAATGAGGGGTGTTTCTTTATTTTTATCACAATCATCATCGTTGTTATAATCCTTCATCATCATCATCATCATCACCATTTCAGGAATGAGTGTGGTGAGAAAGCTTGTTTCTCAACGAGATTGGGCGCTATATAAATGTCCATCATTATTAGTATTAGTAGTAGCAGTGGTAGAAATAGTTGTGGTCAGCCCTATGTTCAGCCATGAAAGGTATACAAGATACACGGTATAAATGCAGGCACCCCGACCACCAAGCACGGCTGAACATGGAGCCGGAAACTCTTTGGACCAGACAAGCAGGTGATCAGCCCACTGTGTCCCCAACTCTTTACTGGCACCATGAGCAATACACTGAGCCGTATCAATCGAAGACAGGCCAGTAAACAAATCACTGTAGACCTTGTGGGTACCCCCTTAGCTATTGATACAAGCTGGGAGATTTTACCACTCTGGGCATAGAGATAGAGACATGCAACATTTGCAATTTATATTTGTTGGGTATCTATTCTTTTGACTGTGATCCTTAGGCATGAGCAAAGGATCTATTGCCTTCAATGGAACCAGCAAACAGAGATTGTGTTGCATCGAGACAGGTTTTCCTCGGGATCCGGCAGATTTCGCAGCAGACAAACGTTTTAATCTCTTCCTGCGTCAAGGATTAATGTGCCAGGAGGTGACGGGTAAGGAGCGACTTGGTCATTGATGTTAATGAGGGGTGTTTCTTTATTTCTATCACAATCATCATCGTGGTTATCATCCTTTATCATCATTATCACCAGCAGCAGCATCATCATCATCATTGCAATCATCATTATCATCATCAGCATCATCATCATCATCAGCATCAGCATAATCATAATCATCATTATAATCATCATCATCATCATCATAATGACCATCATAATATCATCATCATCCTCATCATCATAATCATCATCAGCATCATAATCATCATCGTCATCACCAACAGCAGCATCACCATCATTATAATAATCATCATCACCATCATCACCATCAGCATCATCACCATCATCATCATCATCATCATCATCATCATCACCATCATCACCATCAGCGTCATCATCACCATCATCATCATCATCACCATCAGCATCATCACCATCATCGTATTAATCAGCATATCAATCCAGGCTACAATCCTTATACTTCATTGCTGACATGGTTGTCCTGTGGTTTCAGTTTTTGTTCACCATTTCAGGAATGAGTGTGGTGAGAAAACACATCAACCTTGGTAAGATCAAGAGCAATAACATAAATCTGAAAACTAACGGGGATAACATAGAGATTTGTGAATACACGCCTGTGGATATGGGTCAGTATTCACAAGAAGTTTTTTTTGTTGTTTTTATGTTGTCTGATCGAACCCTATTAATACCGCAATGCAGTTTTAGGGCTCCCTATGTTCAGCCATGAAAGGCACACAAGATAGCTGCCATAAATGGAGGTACCCCGAACACCAAATATGACTGAACACAGCGCCGGGAATTCTACAGATCAAAGAATTTTAAAGTTATATAAAGCTTGTTAAAGTTGTTAGTTTTACGCCCGTAGCAACTCATTCTAAGTCATATCAAAGCGGGGTTTGTTTACATTTCCGAAAGGACCTAACTCCACAGGGGATCCTTTATTGACTATTGACTCCAAGGTTTTTTTAGGGGGTCCCAGTGGCGCAGAGGTATGGTTCTCGCCTCTGAAGCGAAAGGTACCGGGTTCGATTTCCGGCAGCGATACTGTCGGGTATTTTTCTCATTGAAACTCGGTGAACACCTATATGCCACTCCCCTGATCCTATTCAGGTAGGTGGGATCAAAGAACGTAGTAACATCGGAGACGGATAATAAACTCGGAGGCTCCGTGTGCACGTTGCACACGTTACAAAACCCTTGGAAAAGGTCACAGTTGGTTGATCACCTGCTTGGCTTAATATCTTGATCCAGAGAAATCCAGCCTCATAGTGCTGGCCCTACACTGTAATGGTAAAAGGGAATTGGGTAAGAAAGAAAGGTTTTTTTAGGGGTTGAGTGCTCCGCTGCTAGATGAATGTTTTCTGTTCAAATCCTCACAAAGCAAAGATTGTTTAGCTTTGGCAGCGATTTTGTTCGATCTTTGAGAATTGGAGCTGAGCCCGTTTGAAATCCTGTCAAATGTTTCCTTCCAACTTATGTTTTACTTGCATGTTCTTAGAGTCATGTAGTTTGGTTTTGATATACGTAAGGCGATATACAAATAAATTATATTATCATTATTATTATCATTATTATTATTATTTGTATTATTATTATCAGCATTATCTTTTTATTTGTTTTCATCATTATTATTTATTCTTGTTATAAACAAAACCCAGTTATTGATATTATGTTCGCGTAAATCCGCCTTGTGAGCTCAATTTCATTATAGCTGAGGGGTTTACCACCAAGGCAACAGTAAATAATATTATGGCCAAAGTTGGGCAATACCTAAAAATGTGACGCTCTTTGTGCCATTCAAGATTTGGGCACAGTGGGCTGATCACCTGCTTGCCTTATCTACCTGATCCAGAGACTTTTCCAGCACTGTGTTTAGCAATGCTGGGCATGGAGCTGGCCATGACACTCCTTGTGGGGTATAATGTGGTTTGGATAACAAAACAATGTTCGCGTAAATGCCAATTGAAATCTATGTGATTGTATTCCTTGAATGGTCTTATAAATGAATCGAAGGGGAGCAGGCACTAGAACATGATCAAGCAAGGTTGGAACATGTTTTAAGTGCCAGAAAAAAACATAGGAAAATAGCCATATAAAGAAAAGTGGAAAAGTCGACAATAGGAATCGAACCCACACCGCGGCGTACGACACCACCGCCTAGATAGAGACAGAGGTCACGCTCGAACCAACTGAGCTAATTTCGACTCCCCTTTCATTTCTATGGCTATTATCTGTCTTTTTTCTGGCATTTAAAACATTGTCCTACTTTGCTCGAATGGTCTTATACTCGATTACTTGTTAGTACATTTCAAATGAATATCAACATCCTATTTTACTGTCCTTCCTCCATCCCAGACTGTGGTGGCGTCATAACAATAGATAGGGCCAATCCTGTTGTCGACATCAAACAAGATGACGTCAGTACATCTTACCGTCATTGTACCTGGCTATTCAAGGTAATGATTAATAATGACTGCGTAAACAGTAACGTTATAAGTTTCACATCCTTGGCAATGCATCATCCATCCATTATCTCATGGCTCCATGGAGGAGCAAAAGGCGTCAACAAATCGTCTCCATTCAACTCTGTCTTG
The DNA here is from genome assembly GCA_030265355.1 of Tritonia tetraquetra. NCBI lineage: Eukaryota > Metazoa > Mollusca > Gastropoda > Nudibranchia > Tritoniidae > Tritonia > Tritonia tetraquetra. Next base: position 5,090 of record JARBEQ010142927.1, on the reverse strand, counting down.
GGCCAGACTTTTTAGCTCATTCCATGACTTTCCTGACTCTCTTCTCTCCTCTTCGACAGTCCTTATCCATGTTCCCATCGGCCTCCCTTTCGTTCTTTTGCCTTGGGGTGTCCATGTCAAAGCCATGACTGGGTGTCTTGTTCTCTTCATTCTGAGGACATGACCTATCCATCTTCATCTTCTTTTCGATACTTCAAAAACGCAACATAAGTCTTATCTAACACGGGACCTTCGCATTATAGTCCAACTCTGATATCATTTGGGCTTTAAAAAAACAATGTTTTTGTTCGAGTGTTCCATGACAATCAGCTTATCTATAGCAGGTTTGCTGGTATGTGTTGCAACAGATGTGTATTACGAAAGCTGTGGACAAAAATGAATTGTAAAGATCGAAGTTTAACGCCCTTTTTAACACATAAAGGTCATATCAAAGGCGGTTCAACAGAACTTGAGAAGATTCCACATGAATCTCCAGGGCAGAGCCTTGAAAACTCTGGACGTCTAAAGTCTAGTGGCTTGACCACTGAGCAGCTAGGGACGCCCCCAGGGTGTTAAGAGGGACAGTTAAAAACCTAGTTGTTTTTTTTTAATGAGCAAGGTTAATTGATAACATCGTTTCCCCTGAGTTGGAGATATTTCACTCAAATGTACTTCTTTTCTAACCACAATGTTTCTGTTTCCGAAGAAGGTTAAGGCAAAGTTTGTAGAATCTAACAAAGGGACACCACTCTTCTGTTGGGCTGCTTGCGTTTGATTTACGTTCCAAAACAACAGAACGAAATTATCTGCTCTTATATCCTCTATCCTAGGGCCCAAATGAAGAGGGAACATTGGTTCTAAACATCCACGATTTGGATATTGCCTATAAAGTCAACAGATGTGTGGACAAATTGGAGATCAAGCGTGTGATGATTGGACAACCTGGAGTTAAGTAAGTGGTCAGATATGACATACTAGAAATATGGGTAGAGTGGTAGAGCCGAGTCTTCTAAACCCGTATTCGTGACTAATAAATAAACAAGAGGGGGTAGGTAATGTATGAACTTCCAAAAGGGACAAAGGGACGTAGAACGTTTCGACCACAACGCCCTTCTTTCAACTAACAGACAAAAAAACACAGAACACATAACACGAAAATAGGTTTCGGTTTTGACTGGCCAGACGATAGGTCTTAATCGAATTGTTGAAGAGTCATATACCTATTTTCGTGTTAGGTGTTCTGTGTTGTTGTTTTTTGTCTGTTAGCTGAAAAAGGGCGTTGTGGCCCGAAACGTTCTACATCCCTGTGCTCTGTCCCTTTTGGAAGTTCATACATTACCTACCCCCGCTTGTTCATTTATTTTATTTCCAGCAGCACTTATTTCACTGACTAATAATTAGAAAGTTATCATATAAGTCAGCAGATCACTGGCCTGAACGGTGACGGAATAGATTTGAGTGTTTCTACTTTATGATGACATGTAGACATTAGCACCAACCAGTTTCACGCACTTAGGGTCGGACTTGTCTACGAGACCGGATCGAACCCGGGCCGACTCGACAAGAAGTCCCGGATGGCTTGAACTTGAGTGCACCGAACAACTCGGGCGTATACAGTGCTGTAGTATGTCTTTAAGAGCTTTTAAGGCTTATAGGACCGGAGCTTAACCCGGGTCCGGTAGCGTGTATTCAAATATTCAGTACCTTCCAGGTGAGATGTCAATGTGCTCTTGCTGCTGGTGGCAGTATGTCCTTAAGAGCTTTTAAGTTTAAGGCTCAAAAGGCCTTGAGAATTCCGATATCTGTCCCTTGGGGCAATGAGGTTAACCTAATGCCAAAGAACATCAACATTGAACAAATATGTCCTTAACTCTTTGAATACCACTGTCCAAATAGGGTTGGACGATAATACATTTTGGAACGTGGAGACGGCTACATATATGTTTGCCAAAATGGACTTCACGACCTTCCTATTGCTCCTGAACATAAATACTAGGCATGAAAATGAAAGGGAATTGAATGTAGAATGTTATGTTGTCAAGATAAAGGTGCTTTGTTGATTGCCAACCGGCCAATGAACCAGCCGATGAACCGGCCGTTGGTAGTCAAAGAGTTAAAAACCTTTAAGGCTCATAGGGCCGGAGCTTAACCCGGTTTCGGTAGCGTGAAGCGGACAAGTGACAATTTTTCACTTTCTGGATAGGACGCTGTTCTATCGCAGAATACTTTCCAAAGACTCGTTTGAGAATTGGTACTCATTTCTACATCTGGGTCGGGTGAGGCAACGGGAGCAAAGTGTCTTGCCCAAGGATAAAAAACGAAGTGCCTGAAGCCGGACTCGAACCCATGACCCTCGCCATGGAAGTCGGTTGTCTAGACCACTCGGCCACCTCACCTCCTATAGAGTGGTGTACCGAAACTTTACTTGTCCCTCGAGTTATGTAGGTTGCCAAATATATACTAGAAATAATATGGATAGAGAGGTTTAACGAATAAAATACATTTTAACGCCCTTTTAAACACATACATTTTTTATCAAAGGCCGTTCAACAGAATTTGGAATCTCCAAATTAAAATTATGTAAGGTCAAGAAAAAAATCCTGTACAGGGTGCCATGCATGCATGGCAAGTATCGTGTGCGCCTTTCATGGCTGATCATTGGGATGGCCCCAACACTGTTATGTGGTATTGACGGGCTTGACCAAACAAACAAACAATGAGCATTACACTCGAAAATAGTAAAATGAAGTGTCGTTATCGCCGTATATGGCAAAACCTGCTCAGTTTTCTTATAGCTGAGGGGTTTGCCACCAATGCAACAGTAAATATTGTTATGGCCAAAACTTGACCAACACCTAAATCTGTGACGCCCATTGTGCCATTCAAGGTTCGGGGTACAGTGGGCTGATTACCTGCTTGCTTTATATACCTGATCCAGAGTTGTTCCAGGACTGTGTTCAGCAATACTGAATATGGAGCTGGCCGCAACACTCCTAAGGGGCATAATGCTAATAAAGTTCAAATTCAATGTTGAATAACAGAGAGAAAAATGTAGAAAACTTCCAATAAAGACAATAACAATGATGCAGAACGTTTCGGGTAAAACCCTTCCTCAGCTGGACACAACATTGACTTTTTTGTATCCAGCTGAGGAAGGGTTTTACCCGAAACGTTCTGTATCATTGTTATTGTCTTTATTGGAAGTTTTCTACATTTTTCTCTCTGTTATTCAACTAAGGGGCATAATGCGGTTTGGATAACAAAATTGTCGTTATCATGGTGGCTATACATCAACTATTGACTAATTTTTCCCGTAATATATCATCACCACAGTTTATTTAGACTCTATCTCTCACAGGGTGTGCGGTGTGGACAGTGGAGTCTCGTATAGTAGTGTCTATGACAAAATGATGCTCCGATTCTACACAATACCCAACTCTAAATCTCAATTCAACGCTACCGTCACTTGGATACCAGGTGTGTGTGTGTGTGTGTGTGTGTGTGTATGTGTGTGTGTGTGTGTGGAGGTGTTTGTGTGGGAGGTTGGGTGGGGGAGGTGTTGTGTATGTGTACGTGTGTGGGGACATGTTGTGTGGGTGTATGTGTGTGTGTGGAGATTTTTGTGTGGGTGTATATTTGTGAGGGGCATATGTGTGGGTGTATGTGTGTGGAGGTGTTTGTGTGGGTGTATGTGTAGGGAGGTTGTGTGTGGGGAGGTTGTGTGGGGGAGCATGTGTGGGGGGGTGCATATTTATTGTGCGGAGGTGTTGGATGGGCGTATGTCTATGGGGGTGTTAGTGTGGCTGTGTGTGTGTGGTGAGGTGTTTGTGTGGGTGTATGTGTGTGTGTGTGTGTGGGTAGTTGTGGTGGTGTATGTGTGTGGAGGTTTTTTGTGTGTGTATGTGAGTGGAGGAGTTTGTGTGTGTGTGTGTGGGTGTGTGTATGCGTGTGGGGGGGAGAGTTTGTGTGTGTGTGTGTGTGTGTGTGTGTATGTGTGTGGGGGAGTGTGTGTGAATATTAAGGGTATTTAGCCAATGGGGTCCAGGAAGCATCGAAGCAACTCAAATGGCATTTGTTTAAAAATAATGTTTTTGATTGCCAACCAATACTCTGTCGCCGTCACCTCTAGCATTTATAGTAAGAAAAACATTGGATTTATAAAAAACAAGTGTCAAAACATGCACATTTGACCAAGCGGACTTGAAAGATTGAGAAGACAGTAAACAAAATGAGCAGGGTTGGGGTGGATATCCTTTGATTTGTTATTACTTTGGTTGAAAATCAACCCCTAAGCCTCCTGTCTAACCCTTTAAGTGTGTTCATGGCCATAGGAGCTAAACCAGTTGGAGCGTATCCCCTTATATGGTAACTCTAAACGTTCTAACGTTTGAGTTTTAACGCCCTTTTCAACACATCAAGGTCATATCAAAGGCGGTTCAACAGAACTTGAGAAGATTCCACGTGAATCTCCAGGGCAGATCCATGAAAACTCTGAAAGACGGGACTCGAAACCCAGTCCTCCGCGTCCAAAGTCGAGTGACTTAACCACTGAGCTAGGGACGCCCCTAGGATAACCCTCAATGGACTGGTCAAGTGAGAGGAAGCAATATAAAATGGCGAAACTCATGGCAGGAAAATTTGTAGATCTAAACCACGACCTACATGTAGTAAAATAAAGAAAGAGACTGCTTTAGTTGGTGCAAAGGAAAGACGTTAATAAAGTGGAGAAGATCATCTGACACTGTGAGTAAAATAAAGAAAGAGACTGCTTTAGTTGGTGCAAAGGAAAGACGTTAATAAAGTGGAGAAGATCATCTGACTCTGCGAGTAAAATAAAGAAGAAAGAAACTGCTTTAGTTGGTGCAAAGGAAAGACGTTAATAAAGTGGAGAAGATAATCTGACACTGTGAGTAAAATAAAGAAGAAAGAAACTACTTTAGTTGGTGCAAAGGAAAGACGTTAATAAAGTGGAGAAGATCATCTGACACTGCGAGTAAATTAAAGAAAGAAACTGCTTTAGTTGGTGCAAAGGAAAGACGTTAATAAAGTGGAGAAGATCATCTGACACTGCGAGTAAATTAAAGAAAGAGACTGCTTTAGTTGGTGCAAAG
>JARBEQ010142816.1:0-13322 GCA_030265355.1 Tritonia tetraquetra | reverse complement strand
TCTTCAATGCATCTTTCCATATTAGTCAACAATATTTTAATTCTTGATGGTACAACAGACATATATAGCTGGGTATAATGAGTTGCCAAGGGTGTAAAACTAACAACTGTTAAAATATCAACTTAATCTGAAAAAAATCAAGATGAAAATAAACAGTGTGTGATGAATGAATCTTGTTGGTCTCTTTTGCTATTTCATCAAACTACAGTCCTTTATGTTAAGTTCATTTGGCTTGCTTGTTGTTAGTAAATCAGCCACAGTAAAAACTTCAATCAAGTCAATCATATTTTTGTATGTACAGTGCAGCCTGGAAATCTTGAACCAGTCGAGACTAGAACAATGTGTTCGTAAGATTTCCCTGTGGGCATCTTTTTCAAGAAAATAAGGATGAAAAGAAGGGACATAATCATATAGGCACATGTGATAAGACAAAGCCAACATGTCACTTGATTACACACTATGCACGCAATGACTGCGTGATGCAACTGGTCATATTCCATTTGCCACACCCAGATAGCATCTGGCAGACAGGCAACCTTCCTGACACCTTGTCCCTTTGCCTGCAAAAGGCAATGAAATTATATCTTGTGTGTTCGAGATTCCTGTGTTGGGTGTTCGAGACCATGTTGCAAATAGAATGAAAATAGAGAAATTTATTCAGGGAATAGAAAACTGAGAGTTCTGTGATTTAAAGATTTGTGTGCTGCACTGCATGTTGATAATGCCTGATATCCCAGATATTTTACCTCAAAGATTAATACAGGAGCCACCACTGCCTACATGCATACTTCACCCAAACACATGCTTTAACTCACTTGAGACTGGGCCCGAATCAACTTTACATGCGTTGGAGACTGGCAAATTTAGGGTACTTTCAAAAATTCACCAAAAAATCATAAATCATAATAAACCTATAACTTTTTCACATAACACTTACAAGAATGCACATTCCGGGACAAAAAATTATATAATTGTGTAGTAAATACTTTTTTAAATATGAATTTATGAATGTCATGGTATTTTTGAGTATTCAAAAAATGTCAGTCCTAATAAAAGCAGACCAAAAACAACAAAGAATCATATTTTCTTGATTTTTCTATGACTGTTTGTATCTCAATAGCTTTTCTTAGCACTAGGAAGATATTCTGGATCTCTATCATCGCCGAGTTCTGAATATTCTGAATCAGAAGAGCCATCAAAAGCAGAAAAAATATTTTCATGAATGTAAACTAAATGTTAAACAAGCGTTAGAGATGGTTCCTCTCACTCTTGGCGCATTACTATAGACAATATTGAATATCTACGGCAATGGATGAGGGGTGGCGCATCTGGTCAGAGTGACAGTCAGTCGATGCGCCATAAGGTGGTGCATCCGTCTCAAGTGAGTTAATGGTCTGGGTATTTATTCTATATAAATGAAAATTTCACTTTTTTTTCCCACTGTCACCCCTCTAAATCGTAAGCAAAGAACACTTTGCAAGAATTGATTAAGATGGAAATCTGTAAATTTACCACCCCATCTCACTACAGTCAACACTAAAATTAGCCTATGATGAGATGCAAGACCCAATGACAGGCCTAGCCAAGACAAGTCAACCCGTCACTGATAATAGAAGAGGGGGGCAGGAAGATGTAGGCAACTGTGATCTCAGTAATGGGAGGCTTGTAAGGAAAATTTGATGGCCTCATGTAAACAAATGCTCCACATAGATTATACTTTCGCTTTGACAACTGTGCTTTTAGTTTTAGGTAGTAATTTCTGGATGTTGAGTATGTCAAATGTGGCTTTTAATCAACAGTTCTGATAAATAGTGATCTTGCTAAAACGGGGATAATGTTATAAAATAACTGAAATAAAGAATCCGTATTCACTATCTATGCCTTTATGAGGTATTTGAATTTATAAAGATTTGTAAATAAAATACAGGACCTGTTTTACTGGAATATGTTTGTCTCATGCATTGTTTATCTTTGTCAAAGATTATCTTGATTTATGGTTCATTCAAGTATTCAGGTCTGTGGGTAACATCACTGTTCCCACTCAGCCTAACATACCATTTACAGTATTATCAAAATTCTGCGACGGTCATCAGGTTGTTACATATCCATGTACATGTTGATTTTTATCCAAGTCAATGTTTTTTTCTGACAAAAACAGTGAGCAAAATTATTGAAATAAATCAATCTGTGCAAGCCTTGTGGCCTGTCAATATACCAGAGCTTTAAAATATGTATATTTCTGTAACCAAGAGACAAGGCGGCAGAGATCACTTTTCCATTGTGAGCTTTTTTTTCCAGTCCAAAATAACATGAAAACAAAATCCAAGTAACTTGTGATTGATTCTTTTATTGTTAAAAGTTTGAAAATAAAAAACAGACAACAAAATGCGGCACAATGAAAATGAATTTCAAAAAGATCTGTCACGATGCTTGAGTTGTTTCATTCTGCCTATCTGGATATTCTCCTTGTAAAATTTTCCCATCTCGTGTTAGGGCAAAGTTGTAATCACTGCGACTGTCCAACATTTTCTCAATCTCCAGATCAAGGTTTTCCTCATTGACAAATGACTTTGACGCAACCTGAGCATCAGGGGAAAATAATTGAAAATAAATAATATATCTCAACATGATAGGAGAAAATAAGGGAGGTAAACAACAACCAAGATCTGATAATTTGTTACGTAATTCAAAAAGACTTCATGTCAAACATCCTTGTAGATTTAAGGCACCTTAAGATGGGTTTCCTTATACCCAAATTTCACATACGAATTCGCATCTTTCAAAAATTGGTTAGCTTCCTCTATTTTTTTATATCCTTTCACCAAAATTTCACAACCCCTATAAGTTTGTTAAGAAGTAGAGGAAGCGAACCTATTTCTGACAGATGCAGATAAAAGGAAATCCACCTTAAGTTTAATAAGCTATAACATGGTTATAGACTGAATAGCAGAAAAAGTGATACTTCTGTCATTTTGATGAGCTAGAATACATTGAATTTTTCGTAAAATTAAAATCTTAAACACTTCGCTTTCATAGAAGAGAAATAATAATTGGAACGCATCTTCTACCGTCATGTGTTTAGAATCACTTCCTTTCATGATCTACGTAAGACGTTATTTTTTATGCTCAATAAAAAACAGTGAATATTTGTAGACAGTATCAAGTAAATGATCAAACTCCATTTTAGCAGAAATACATTTAACAATGAAAGGGTTTTAAACATTAGGTCTAGGAGACTTCCGAACGTAAAAAGACCACAGCATTTTAAAGAAAGAAACTAGAAAATTATAAATCTTTTATATATATATAAAGTAAAATAAAAATGAATTAGAATGATGTGTTAATGTTAAGTTTTGATAAGATTTTCATTGACAATTCATTAGACATAGGTTTGAATCGAGAGATGTAGCTTGGAGTACATGGAAAGAAATCAAGCCTACTGGTTGGTCGAGAAATGTGCCATGAAAGTATTGTTTAGAGGTAGTTTCAAAACACGTGAAATTACCGGCTGCCTTAATAAATTACATAGAATTACCAAGATTGTGAGAAACTGCCTTTTCCTCTCATTACACATGTACTCCATACACAGCTGCACATAGATTAAACATTTTGTTTTGTATTTTGACCTAAGCACATATCGCAATAAGCACACTCCAGTCTTCTCCCAAGCACTGTGCTTATCGACAGTGCCAACTGTATTATATATCCAAGCTTTCTGAGTCATCACAAATAAAACTAAGGATCTGAGCCCAAAATTTCCAAGAAAGAAATCCCCAGTCACATTTACCAAATGAAATTAATTTAAAATGACAAGAAAAATAAAAAGCATGAAGCAGGTGAACAGGCACAATTGATTTTGTTGGTCCTGTTTACACTTACAATATTTGCTTGAAGACGGCGTTCAGCAGCAAGAGAATCTTGTAATCGCCTTTCAGCTAGTTGGTCCATCTTCTTCTGTAATCTCTCAGATTCCACTGTAAATTCATTACTTTGTCTTTCTTCCCTGTTGGATAAACAAATGAACAGAATTCTTATAACTGCATGATCATCATCAAGTTTGCACATCTCCAAGTAACGTTGCTTCCCACATTGATATGCGGGAACAAAGTATGTCTGCTGCCTTTCACCCTGATGCTTTTGTTTCATGGCGCATCCATTCCTCAATCCTGTTGCCAACATGTCCATGGTCTTCTTTTTTCTCCCCTCCACATATTACCATTCCAAACAATCATGATTCCCATACTTTTTTGTTTTGTTATTTTTATAATATTTAATAATTTACATGTTAATCTCTATCCTTTGTAAAATTGTAGAATTGTTTCTTTGAACATCCCAAGAATTCCCAGACTTTTCTTTTCCTCTTAATAAGCTCAACAATTCAAGATTCTTTCTTTCTTTCTTATCCAATTCCCTTTTATCATTAGTGTAGGGCCAGTACTATGAGGCTGGATTTCTCTGGATCATGATATTAACAAGCAGGTTATCAACCCACTGTGACCTTTGTGGTGGGAATTAATTTTGCCCGGACAGCAGCCTTGCGGCCTACTCTTATCGATTTTCAACAGCCAAGGGTTCTTTAACATGCACAAGGAATCTCCGAGTTTATCGTCTGTCTCTGATAGAACTAGGTTCAGGAGAGTGGCATTGGGCATAGCACCGAGTTTCAAGGAGAAAAATACCTGACAGTGTCGCTGCCAGGAATTGAACCTGGTACCTTTTGCATCAGAGGCAAGAACCGCACCTCTGGGGCATCCACAATTCAAGATTCACAACTGTAAAAATACTTGTTCATAGAATTTCTAATTTTGAGTCAAGATCACATTTGTTACAGCTGTATTAAGTCCTTCCAAATGTATAACATGTATAAACAAAGCAGTTTTAGGTCTTCTCATAGCTGAAGAAACCTTTCTCAAAGACTAGACTAACTATTCATCATCCATATTCAACATGCTAATCTCTTATTTATACTAAGTGACGAACCACCTCTATTTATCACATTAACTTCAACTTGGACTCGCTTTCTCCCACATCAGTGATTTCCTTTTCTGAAGTTTTACTACACTTATCAAGTTGACAAAGAAACTATAGCCTACCTCAAAACAGCAACATTATTATTCCATTCCATCGCTTGTTCCTTCATCCATTCAATGTCTGCAGCTTCATCAAGATCATGTTGTACACCTTCATCCACTTTATTTTGAGACGCCTGGGTCTTGAGGTAATGTCTGTTTGGCAAAATCAAATAATTTGAAAAAAATTTAATGCAAACATTGAAATCCAAAATGAGGACATTCACAGTTCAAATTAATTTCAACAAGTTGGGTTCAAAGTGATTGACTGATATAGACAAAATAGCTAAAATAACTCTACCTCCTACTTTTGACATCTTAGGAGTAGGAAATAGGAACAAAGAATATGTTAAATCAATACTCTCTTTTATTTTCTGGGAGTGTGTTGACATTGAGGATTTCACAATCACAATGAGTTGAACAGATTGTTGAAATGACAAAAGAATAATAAGAACAGGATATAGCAGGTTATAAAACATATCTTGTTCATGTAAAGTCTGAAAAAATTCCATGGCCATTTAGTACTGGAGGAGAGTAAATGACAGAAAGTATGGGAAAAGCTTTGAGCAGGGTTCTGCTTGGCAATGACTCATAAAAACCATTCGTTTAAAATTACAATTTGTACAGGCCTACTAGCCCTACACGTTTGTAGGAAATTGTGTAGAATGCACATTTAACACACAAAGTGATTTTTTCATATTTAAATATAAATATGAATAGTATGACAGGGTCACAGTGGCTCAGAGGTATGGTTCTGGCCTTGGAAGCCAAAGGTACCGGGTTTCGAACTCGGTATAAAAACCTGTTTGTTTGCCACTCCCCTGATCCTATGAAGGTCGGTGGGATCTAGAACCTAGTCCTATCAGAGACGGACGATACACTCAGAGGTCTTGTGTGCACATGCGCACGTTAAAGAACCCTTGGCAGTAAGAAATTGAAAAGAGTAGGCCAAAAGGCCGCTGTCTGGGCAAAATTCATTCCTACCACAAAGGTCACAGTCGGTTGATCACCTGCTTGGCTTAATATCTTGATCCAAAGAAATCCAGTAAAAGCGAACTGAAGAAAGAAAGGATATAAAAAAGGCCTCTGTTTGGGCAAAATTATTTCCTACCATAAAAAAGTCAGTGGGCTGATCACCTGCTTGGCCTAATATCTTGATCCAGAGTAAATCTGCCTCATAGTGAGCGGGCCCTGCACTGTAATGGTAACAGGGAACTAGATGAGAAAGAAATGAATAGTATGACACCCTCGCCACCAAAGATGCCACTCACTGTGCTGTGGTCCATTTCAAAATCAATATAAAATAATAAAAAACAATTCATTGACATAAAAACATTGGGAGGACTTTCGCCATCATGTACCACTCTTTTAAGGTAAAACTCAAAAGTTAACATTTAGAAGGACTTGAGTCCACATTACATTAGTTGGTGCTTAAGGTTTTGTTGGTTTTTTTAGTTGTGTGTTGTTTTGAGGGAAGTAAAATGAGTGGGTTGGGATCGCAGAGGTATGGTTCTCACTTCTGAAGCGAAAGGTACCAGGTTCGAATCCCAGCGACAGCAGATGTTTTTCTTCTCAAAACTCGGTATAAACCTATTTTCCACTCCCTTGATCCTATTCAGGTAGGTGGGATCAAAGAACCTAGTCCTATCAGAGACGGACGATACAGTCGGAGGTCTTGTGCACACATGCGAACGTTAAAAACCCTTGGCAGTAAGAAATTGAAAAGAGTGGGCCGCTGTCAGGGCAAAATTAATTCCTACCACAAAGGTCACAGTGGGTTGATCACCTGCTTGGCTCAATATCTTGATCCAAAGAAATCCAGCCTCATAGTGCTGGCCCTACACTGTATGGTAAAAGGAACTGAAGAAAGAAAGAATGAGTGGGTCATGAATGGAAGCCCTCCAATTATCCAATAGTTTACAGATATTCACTGACCTTATTGTTTTCATTGATGATCTGTAATTCATGTACTTTATTTTTAATATGTCATATTCCTCTGGGTCTATTGGGGTGGGTTCTCTGACATAAAACTCTTTAGATTTAGCTATAGGCAGCCACCTTGGTTTTCTAAATCTTACTGACTGAACTAATGGGTTACCACTACTACTTCGCAAGACAAAGGGGAAAAATTTGACAAATATAGACATTTTCCGAGACCAGCTAATATGATGATTGATAACTGGACGTCGAAGTATTATTTCAAACAGTCAATAACTGTGAAAGTGAAATCAGAAAAGCACACTTTATATTTTTATTTAGATACAGACCGATGGGACGAGCTGCCTTCTACTTTCGGTCTCCCCTGGATAGAGATAGCTTTGATTTTGTGATGTACCGCATCGAATAACGTGTTCTTTTAGCACGGTACGACTTAATAATCAAAAACAAATTATTAGAACTTCTTGGACTAATCTTTAAAACTAATAATCAGACAGAGGTTGGAGAGCCAGCAGCATCATGTTCACGGCACAGCACTCTTCAAGTTCAAGTACAATCGAACAAGGTGAAAGGTTAAGATTAATATTTTGCATCCGGTGCAACTGACGCAGACAACCAAAAACGTTCTAGGATAGTGTTACACGTTTTTGAGACAACCAATGATTATAGCATCATCAATGATATCACTGGTATCATTGCTACAACTAACAGCAGTCAACAAAGTTCTCGTGTGTTTCCTGCAGATGGCAGAGATGGGGAGAGTCTAGATTTCTCTCATCCTTTAAATTTTTAACTCTTGAGCAGTTTTTTAAAAATAATTGATGATTATCTTCACAGATGTTTGATTTTTATAGATAGACGGTCTAGCTAATCAGGATCTAAAGTTACAGGGGGGAAATGAAATCAACAATCAGTCAAGCAAAATCTATTTTGCGTAAAGAAATGAAACAAGTACTCAATAATTTGACAGAGAAGTCTAAAAGAGATCAATCTGAGATTCTACTTCAGAAGGTTAGAAATAACGTGTTTTCCTCTTGGATCTGGTTATCATCATAATATCCAATATTCTTACCCTCTATCCCAAAGTGACCAATTCTCATTCTTTCTTTCTTATCCAGTTCCCTTTTACCATTACATGATGAGGCTCGATTTTTGTGGATCAAGATATTAAGCCAGGCAGGTGATCAACCCACAGTGAGTGACCAATTCATAAGAGTAAGAGACACAAAAGACCATCTGATTGAAGTGAATGTCAGGAAAAGAGGAAAATGTGATTGTGCCAAAAAATGGTCATAACCGGTGTCACTAAATCTCGAAAACACACGAAAAGACACAACAAGACACGAAAAGACAACAAACTGTGTCTCGAAAAGACACGAAAAGACAGCGAGTAATAATTCCCCACGAAGCATTGCACCTAGGATATTTTCCTATTCAAAACAGTACCAGATTCACAGCAGGTGTTGTTGTTTACCGAGGTGAAATGAAAGCAAAGTTGATGTATATATCCCCAGAAGAGCTTATAATATGTCCTATAGATAGGGCGACGATGCCACCTGGACAAATTTAAAAGGGCATTAAAGATCAAGCGAAGCATTGCAACATCATCCGACGGAGACATCCATGTCTTGACATCTGGAGCCAGAGGGAAGAAAATTGGGCCGAAGAAAAGAGTAAAGGCATCCAGAACAGGACGTCTGTGAGGTTCATTGGACACTAGGCCCATTTGTGAAATTGCTATTATTTGAAGGAGAAAAAAATATAGTTTATGTTGACTCACCGTGGATATCATAAAAATTGAAAATAAGTATTAGAAACAAACACAAGCTTTACCAACAGGCAAAGAAAACTCAAACAAAACAAGACTGGACAAATTACAAATTACTTAAATCGCAGCTCCAGAAGGAAATAAGAAATGCGCACTGGGCGTATATCAATGAAACCCTCAACGATAGTCTAGAAAATGGAAACGGCAAAACATTTTGGAAATATATAAAGGCCAAACGTAACGACAATTTTGGTGTCGCGCCAATAAAATATAACGGGGTTATTCACCACGATAATAAAAGCTTTGTGGGGCATTATTACTCGCTGTCTTTTTATGTCTTTTTGTTTGTCTTTTTGTTTGTCTTTTCGTGTCTTTTCGCGTCTTTTCGTGTCTTTTCGTGTCTTTTCACATTTTAGTAGGACCCGTCATAACAGAAGATAAAAGTGAAATGCAACTGAGAATTGAACACCTTTGCCTCTTCAGAGAATAGAGGGTAGATGGTCACATGCTCTCAACTGAGCTATCCGCCATATCATATGGTTCTTTGTCACACTTCCTTTCACTTCTTTTTCTCCTGAGGATTCCATGCCAGAGCCTGTCAGTGATGTCAAAGTTAGGCTGGCTTCTGTTGTCTATTAAATAATATTGATTCAGTCCTATTTGCCACAGGTTTTCTTCGCTGATCTTTTAATACGTCTTATGTTGAATGTTTGCATGAGTTACCTTTTGAATATTTTAAAGTCTGCATCTTCCATTGTCCTTTAGAACATGACAAATTTGATGTTGCTCATATTTAATTGATTTATTTATTATTATCCTTCTCTACGTGCTTTGGTAGGCTTCATCATTACTTACTTTGATTTGAAAGAACTATCGGCCTTGGGCTGGTCCTTGTCAATCTAATTATATTATGTTTGGGTCTATTGACATACAGTTCAATTGACAAGGGCCAGCCCACGGCCATTAGTTTTTTCAAATCAAAGTAACTAATGATAATGATGTACCAAAGCACGTAGAAGGATAATAAATAAATCTATTAAATATGAGTGTCAATAAAACCTTCATGGCTAAATCTTATAACTTTTCCCAAACAAAATTTGATGTTAGAAATTACCTTTTGTCTATGCTGTAACCCTCAGCTCTGACTGTATTATTGTGCATGATGCAATCGCCCGTCCGACACAAAATATGACTTAGTTGATTTGTGTTGAAATCATGTATCCACCAAATTATGTAGAGGGGTAATTAGTAATTTATTTGTCTTTATTTTATGGTGGCACAGTGATAAATGAATATTAAAATGTTATTAAGTTATGTGATTCCCAAAATGTTGGTATGTGATGATGCAATCGTTTGTTACCCTTACTGAAAATTTCCCTCTTGTGACATTTCGATTTCAACAGGGCTGACAATTTACAATTGTCCTGTGCAACGAGTGACAATTCAAATAGGTAATTCTGGTTATGCTTTTTATGCAATTGAAATAGAAAATTCTCTTAGTGCTTAGTGGATCCGAACAACAATCCAAAGTACCTTCACAATAACTAACCATGTACTGGTACTGTTGTCATTATTATGTTGCATTCCTACAATTATGTTTACCACACTGTCATCGATGCCATTTTTGAACTGTGTTTTTAGTGTAGTGTAGGATGAGGTTTATTTGTGATTTATTTATTTCAACAAGTCATACCATCGTAATAGGTTGACATGAGTCATCGAATATAGATTGTTGGGCCTTATATCTGTATTTAATATTTTCCTGTTTTCCAGTCGAACTTGATTGCAACAGAATTTAAGGGACCATGGTTTAAATCCCATTTAAGGATACATAGTGAAAGTAAAAGTTTTTCACTAGTGCAATGTGACGTCTCAAGGTTACACACATCTTTTCCTCACGAAACTCCCATCTTTTCACTTTTTCACGCACATAACAATCACAGCCATAGACAAGTATTATTATTATTGCCTATGGTCAGGGCACAATGTCTTGACTATCCTCCGATTCCATGTGGTGCAATATGGCGTGTAATTCATTTCAATGGTTGTGCATAGAGCAATGATTTTCAATAAAAGGGTGGTATCTGAGTTGAAATCGGGGTCTCACTAGCTCAGAGGTATGGTTCTGGCCTTTGAAGCGAAAGGTACCGGGTTTGAATCCTAGCGGCTTATGTTCCACTTTATCTGAACCAGTCACATTTGATTTCTGCTCTCTTTCCATAGGTGCTTGACTTAGAGGTGTACCAAAAAAGTAGAAGAGTTTCAATTTTTCTTCCAATGTCGGATGAAATAAACACCTTGCCCATTCTCCAGTCTATGTTCAGCGATGGTAAAGAATGTTTTATTCCTCAATACAACAAACATGAGATGATAATGGTGAAATTGAACTCTTGGGCGGATTATGAAAACCTTCCTACAACATCTTGGGGGATCAAACAGCCAAAAGAGTTTGATCTGAGCAAAGATGTTCTGAATTCAGGTATGGTCTAATTAAGTTTCAAAGAGGTCAAAGTATAAATCTATATTCTTTTGCTTCTTCCATTAGGCATTTTTCCTTTGAATATTGTTCTTTCTAGGCTTGGATGTCTTTTCTATGTTGCCAAAGTATGTTAATTTTCTTTTCTTTATAGTCAGTCTTTTTCTATACCCAGTTCGTCTAGAATGGTCTCCGTTCTTTCTTTTTTTGTATCCATGGGATTTTCAAGATATTTCTGTAGCATTTCATATCAAAACTTGTGATGTTTTTTTTCTATATATTGATTTAGGGTCCATGTTTCACATTCATAAGTTGCTATAGGGAATATGCATGATCTTAAGAGCTTTATCCTGGTGTCTTTAGATGTTCCTTGCCATAACTTTTTGTCCCTTTCTTCAGTTTATGAAGTGGCATGGCACATGATAAGAATGGTATGACCGCAAAATGAAATAAGAGCCATAATTGAAATGAACTTATCAAGTTTCACGGTCAAACGCTGATCTTAAAAAAGGCGCTTATTGCATTTTGTGGTCAAACTTCGCATAAGTATATTATATTATTATTATTATGGGTGTTCATGCTTTCGCTTCGTGAGCAGAAGGTACTAGGTTTGAATCCTGGTGGAGACTTCAGGATTTTTTTCATGGCTTTGACCCGGAGATTGAATATATAAATCAGAGGTCCCGCCTTTGATATGACCTATAATGTGTTGCCAAGGGTATAAAACTAAAAACTTCAATTTTATATTATTATTATTATTATTATTATGAGGGAAACTTGCAAATATCCACTCATTGTGGTGACTACTGGACATCATAGTTTTGTTTTAAAGCTTAAAATTTCATATCCTACCCAAATACACTCACTGATTATGTAGGCTTTTAGGAAAAGAGAAGCACAAATGTCTGACTCTCCCTTTTTCTCTGTAATATTCAAAAGTTTATTGTATTTATAATATTTTTTTTCAGGTGGTTTGGACCTGATTTTTATGCCAGGAATGGCCTTCACCCAGTCTAGAGCCAGACTAGGCAGGGGAAAAGGTTACTATGACAAGTATTTGACAAAATGTTCACAACATGGAGTGATACCTAAAACTGTAGCAATTATATTCAAGGAGCAGCTAGTGGAAGACATACCAATCACTGACAATGATGTGCCTGTGCATGCTGTGCTATGTCCACTATCTACAGATTTTCCCAGTTGACATTGGACAATTGATGAATGGATGATTTAAATTGTTAACGGCTATGCAGGAAAATGTCTTCTAGGATAACAGAGTAGGCATAAGAGGACAATAAGTCATCATACATCTCAGTTTTCTGTTTTTATAAGTAAATTTCAGAAAGTACTTCGGAGCATCTCTTTATTATCTGTAGATGTATAGAAATAATGCTTACAAATAAAATCTCATGTGCTTGCTCTGTCAATGGGTTTATGAGTATTAAGATATGTCTCCCTTGTGATCATAGTGACAAATATTTTTTTATATTTTGCGTCATGTTATACAGTGGAACTCAAATATAACAGCCTTGGATACAACGGAAACTTTCTTACGGGACATTTATAAATCCCTGAATTGTTCTCTCAATAAAGTATATTGAATACATGCATTTACGACGGGATCACATTTCGTCCAACTCAACTACAACGAGACATTCCATAAGCTTGATTCGACTCAGATACCCCACTTTTATTGATTTAGATATTCCTCCATGCATAACTACTGAAACTAATTACGCACCAGAGTATACATCGTAGGATTGGAGGATGGCCAAGGCATTGTCCTATGGTCGTGATTGTCACGTGCCTGCAAAAGTGAAGGGATGGGAGTTGGCAGAAAAAAGATGTGTAGGCTTGTGACGTCACACAATGCTTCTTTCTTTCTTATCCAGTTCCCTTTTACCATTATAGTGTTGGGCCAGCACTATGGGGCTGGATTTCTTTGGATCAAGATATAAAGCCAAGCAGGTGATCAACCCACTGTAATCTTTGTTGTAGGAATTAATTTTGCCCGGACAGCAGCCTTGCAGCCTACTCTTATCGATTTTCAACTGCCAAGGGTTCTTTAATG
>JARBEQ010142705.1:0-12568 GCA_030265355.1 Tritonia tetraquetra | reverse complement strand
AAAAAACAACCAACCCCCCCCCCCCCAAAAAAAAAAAAACAAAAACAAACACCCAAACAAAAACAAACAAAAAAAAAACAACCGTCTTTTTTTTATTTTGAGCGTCTCTGGTAGGATTCAAACTCGGGTCTTGTGTGAGTAGCGTAATACTTTCCCAATCTGCGAGGTTCTGCGTTCCCCTGTTTCTCCTTGGCCACATCCCCAAATTAATTATATCCTCCCATCAAGTCCTAGCTACGTAAGGGAAATTACTCCTTTTTTTCATCGTTACCCTCCCCCTTTCCCGTTTATTAATGTCTTTGTGTCTCGTCTTTGACTCGTAAAGTCAAATTAATTTGGCTTCTCCGTTGTGGTCAATGCCAATGAAGGGCCTGAAATGAATCCTGGCTGTCTAGACGAATGGCGAATTGTCGGTAGCACCGCCCTGCTACTGTAATCGCGTCGAACACAATAGTTAATCAATTCGTTCAACCTTGGGACACTGCTCGTTGGGTCTCCTTTCATTTTTTCTTCTTTTTTTTTCCAACTGCCAGCACGAAAATGTGATGACTGATATTGTGTCGACGTTCTTTCTCTTCTTACCAACGAACAAACACCTAGATGATCAAACATTGGAAGACAGATAAACATATGGACACCGGGAAGGGGCTAAAGATGAACAATGTAACAGAGATTATGATTGTATAAATTATAAACACATTCAGAAAATGAAATGAAAATAATAACGCAAGACTACTCAGTGTGGAGAGGGAAATAGATTGATCTAGACGGGTAATTAGTAGGGGATTTTGACCTGGCCCTTTTTTTTCACATATTCTTCTCAGTAAGATATGACATTTCTCTTTCACACGCAAACAATCGATCAAATAATATTTTGATGAATATTTAGTCTAATTTGAAAGCAGGCAGTCTAATCAATTCCTCGAATCAACATATTGAGAGAGAATTGTGTCAAATGAGTCTTGTAAACAGAATGTAAAGTGAGTGAAAATCCGTGTTGATATTTACTTCAGAAGAGGTGTTCATCGCATCTTGCGATCATGTGTTGTATGTTTGTCAACACGTTATAATCAACAAGCAGCGCATCGTTGATGCAAAGACTACCATGTACTTGTTAAATTACATTTTTGACCTACTTTGTTTGTTTTTAAGGTGAAAGGAAAAAAGCACAGCTGAAAAGAGAGTGTGAAGGTCGCAGTGTTGGTTATAGACGGGTTAGAATGTTTCTTACGTTGCGTGGTCTCTCCATAATAAATATTGTTGATTACCCTTCTTCACGGTCGGTACCTTTGTTGGATGATATAGACTGGGGTAGGAAGGAATAACACATGTAATCATTAGCGTGTGCTCGAATATGCACCAGGTTACTAATTACATCATATACGTAATCATAAACAGTTGTTCAAATTCCAATAGAGCCAATCTGGCAACTCCTCTCTCTTCCCAAATTTCCATCGGCAACCACTATCCACTATCATCCGCCATGCATCGCTCAATGTGTATCGCCGTCAGCGGAAGTCCGAAACCCCTGCTCACACTACCCATACTGAATTGATTATACACACTCACCATCTCTCTTTTCACATTTTTAAAAATTAACTACAACGAATTGCAATTTGCGTCGTAATTCATTTTTATTCATAACTTTTCATTCCTTTCGTTATTATTTTTTAAATGTTATATCGTTGAATAAACACACACCTTGTTGTAGAGAACACAGTCACATTGTGTTACTCACTTCAACTGATCTCATTACTACGTCGATAGAATGGGTTTTCTCCACTCACTCTGCTATAGCAATATGTGGGTGATGAACTCATTGCTGCAACTCATATTAGGCATGCAGCAGTCCAGTAATGTGTTGATTGGGCCCTGTCATGTAATAACCATGAAATGTATCTGTTTGATGAAATGTCACGGTAACGGATGTGATTTGAATTTAAAAAATTAAAAAATCTTACATTAATTCGAAACGGGAAAATGACAAACTATTAAGATAAGTTGTTGTTTTTTTAAATGTTACTGACTTATTCCGCCTGTGGCATTAGATGAGTTGACTGTTCTGATGAAATCTCTTAATCGATTAGATTAAATTGTCTGTATGTTACAGACGAGATCTTCAAAAAGGACGCAGAGTAGCGCTTGGTAGGACTTTCGTGCTCCCCTTGAAGCTGTTTTATTTCACCTTACCACCCCCACCACTTGTTAAATAACGTGGACTTCCATAGGGTAGAACTAACAGTGAGAAGAATGACAGGATAAAACGACAGCTTTCAAAAAGGTTAACGTGCACTTTCCTTATTGGAAACTGTCATGTTTTTATGTCATTTGACTCTCTGACCCCCCCCCCCCCCCCAAGTGATGGTTATGATTATTTGCTGCAATATTGGTAATGGATTTCTCTCTGTTACTTGTTGTCCTTGCACACATATATCATGTTATGTTTAAACTTGATTTGCATGATATGCTATAAATGACGGGGATAATATTGCAGACCTGTCAATTCCTGTTTTTTATGGGGATTGTCCTGTTTCTTTGCTCGTCAAATGGTTATGTACTGTTTTTATTGAATAATCCTGTTTTTTCCACTGTATTGTTTCCTCTTTCTCTATATTAGTGTCCTGTTTTTCGTTAGTCTTGTCCTGTTTTTACTTTAAATCAAAGTAACTTTGAGGGTTGGCAGGCCTGTAATTGTACAAATATATTGGTGGCCACTGATATTTTGGAATTAGAAGTGCACATACTTGGGAAAAGCAACACAAACCCAACCGATTGAAATGTAAGATAGCACTATATTATGGCGTTACTTTCAGAGGATCCAGGAGGTAGCGAAGAACAAGGTTCATCAGGTGATGTCATGTTATGGGTTTACAAGTTGACGTTGTTTTTTTGTTGTGTGTGTGTGTGTGTTTCCACACATCTTTCCTGTTCTTGTAGACAGAGAAAAACAACAATGTTTCAAGACAGCTTTTGAATATATTTTGTTCTGGTTGCATTGGGGTTTTTTATTTTCCTTTTTGTTACAGATTTGTATTCCGAGATGTTTTTAATGTATGTTAAATAACATGCAGTACTTCATCATTTTGTGTTGTCACTCTTTTTTAATGTTAGTTATTGTGTTTCATTCCCTCCTGAAAATTAACATAATATAGTTTGAGAAAGATGCCGTACATGTGTTATATTCTAGTCTTATCATTGATGTCATGAATTCCATTAATTGAAGAAAAAAAAGTATTCCCTGGTTGGTCTGTTGTTTTTTCTGATTCTTCATCCACTAAATAGAACAGCATCATCATGTTATATTGACTTTAATTTCACAATCTGTGCTTTTTTTTGTTCAAGGCATTATAATGTGTTGTGCCTAGTGGGCTGATCACCCATTAGTCACCACACAGAGCCTGCTTGTTACTATGTTACAACAATTCATGATTTATCAGCGTTCTTCCGAGTTGAACATAATAGTATGCCTTTGCAAATGATGGTGCTGTTGTTAGTCCAGGATATTATTATTATCATTATCTTCTTCTACATCATAATCATCATCATCATCATCATCATCATCATCATCATCATCATCACTACTATTACTGGACTTAGAACAGTAATTATTTGCAGTTGTGATATATACACACAGGACAAAACCTAAGGCATAAAGGGGTTGATTTATTATTATAAACAATATGAGTAAACCTCCAAAGGCTTCCATCATTTTTATACTTATCCTCTTGTCTACTTCTTGTCTCTACAGTGTCTGACTTGAGCCAAAACAAAATGCCAAAGATCGAGTTGGATGAGGAACAGATGCCATTGGTCAAATTCTTGTGTGGAGCTGACCTCCTGGAATCGTTTTCTGTGCCTGGGTTGTGGAAGGATGAGGATGTGAGTGGTATTTATTAGAGCTCAGAATTTTGTTGTTAATTTATTCAGTCTTTCTTTTTTCATGTAAGTTCCCCACCTTGCTAAACGATTGGTGACCAGTGGGTTAGAGCGTGGGCTCTGTCTCTGGCTATGCGGTGTTGTCGTTTGCCGCGGTGTAGGTTCAATTCTTACTGTCGATATTCCACTTTTCTTCTTCTATGGCTATTTTTCTGGCACTTTCACATTTTCCATCCTTGCTTTAAACGATTGGAGGGCGGATTTGGTTTTCATTTGTAATGTAATTTGTCTGTTATAGTTGTTATTACTTTGTCAATAATAGATACTTTGTCGTCTGCAACACACAATGCATCCCTCCCGTCTATTTAATTTCTATAAAAGGGGTATTAAAACTATAAAAGGAGCTTTATGTTTATCTCTCTTTCTTCGCTCAATTGTTATGATTCTATTTTTAAAATCACATTCAACTTCTCTATCTTCTTTCTTACATCTTTTTATCTTTTTTCAATTTTGTGTTTATTTTTTTTACTTGCGTTTCCTTTTCTGAAAATAATTGTAATTGTATTATTACTCGCTCGTTCACAGTGGGTTGATCACCTGCTTGGCTTAATATCTCAATCTAGAGAAATCCAACCTCATAGTGCTGGCCCTACACTGTAATGGTGAAAGGGAATTGGATAAGAAAGAAGAATTATTACTTGTGTAACCATTTATAATCTTTAATCTTGTAGCCACTCTTCACGGTTTTATTTTTTTGTGTTTTTCAGATTGAACATATTGTTGGTGATTTTGGTTTAGTTGTTATAAATCGTGAGGGTTCCAATGCTGCCAAATTTGTATATGAGTCAGATATCTTAACAAAGTATAAGGTGAGAATAATCTCTTTAAGTGTTTATCACAAAGCTATCTTTATTGTCAAGTTAATTTCTGTTGTATTCAACTATGCTTCTAAGTGTGATGCACTTTAAGTGGATTGGATAAGAACAAATATAGCTTTTATCATTATGAATTAGTGTTGACTACAGATTTTATGAAGTAAAAAAAATGTAATCCCTTTACGCAACACTAGAAACTTGAAGATTGAAAAAAAAAAATCTGAATAGAGATTGTTTTCAGTTTGAAACATGTTTTGTGTGTTTGTAAGAATGGGTTCAATTCCTTTATTGGAATCCTGGACTTGGGTTTTCTTCATCTATGTTTATGGTTTATTTATTACTTGATGGTTGGTGAGTGAGTGGCAACAATTGATTTTTGTTCTACTTTCACCCAGATACTATTGTAAAGTGTTTATTTTAAGTGGGTTCACCATTAAATTTTTCCCTCTTTCACAGGAAAATATCTTCCTTGTTACGGAATGGCTTCATAGTGATATTAGTTCAACAAAAATTAGGTAAGCAATCTCTTATTTATATTTTTTTATGGATGGCAACCGCTTTCTATGTTACCAAACTGTTCACTATTTTTGCTCCTGGTTCTGTAAATTTGATTTCAGCTCTGAGAGTTTGTATTCAGAATATTTTAGACAGACTTTACCTGTGCAACTAGCGACAAAACTTTTGCAATACTGAAACAACTGAAAAGGCCGACAGATGTGGTGGTACCATATGAAAACAAACTGGGTTAGGGGAATATTTATGATAATCTCTTCGTAGCAGCAGGTAGAGTGATGAATTCATATTTTTATTATTTTAATGATTTGCTAGCAGAGGCAGGAATCTGTTAGAGTTGCTTCAAGGTGTTCCATAGTTTGGTTCTTGATAGTTGGCAGCTACTGTTTTTAGATGCTAATTATTTGAGGGTCGTTGCATTGTCGCAGCATAGCACTAACGCACTCGCTTCATGCACAGCAGGTTCTGGGTTCAAATCCCAGGGGCAACATGGGGATTTTTTTCCTTTGGATTCTCTCAAGAGTATTTATGGCTCTGACCCTGTGAATTCCTTATGGTCTAGTCCTATTGGAGAAGTTTCACCTTTGGTATGACCTATAATGTGTTGTCAAGGGCCTACAACCTTTATAACAAATTATTGATATTTGAAGGGTCCTTGAACTGTATTGCAGAATATGAAAAGGAAGAGCAAATCAAACTTATTGAGATGTTTCTGCAAGTCCCATTGTACCAATGCTTGATAACCTTTCGGGAATATTCAATATGGAGAAATGATAATGAATAGGCATCATCTTGTATGTCCCCGGAATATTGTCAGAATTTTTATTCACAGACCGATTTTATTTTTCATGATGATGGTTACTATCTTTTTTCATTTTATTTCTGTTTTTTTATTTTTATGATCCAATTCTATATGTCAACAGGAGGGCGTGTCGGAGGGGTGAAAGTATTAAATATGTTGTTCAAGACTCAGTGATTGACTATATCAGAGAACATCGGCTGTATGGATTTCCAGACAAGTAAGGAACGTTTCCAGATGTAGCTTCCCCTGTTCCTGTTTTCTATTTCACCCCTCTGTGGACTGCATTCTCAAAGCTGTTGAATGATTAGACCCAGTAGCATGCTTCATGGTTTTTTTCCATTGTTTCTTTCGTTTATTTTTTATATAACATTATGGTTTTTTTGCCATTCATTTTGGTATCAAAGTGGACTAACAACAATCAATGTGTTTAATAAATCATTAGTTTTGTTGCTGTTCTGTGGCCATTTCATTTTGTATATTATATTGAATGGACCTGAATATTATGCTTGTCAGATGTTTACTGTTCATCTATTATTATTGATTTATCTTCGAGAATAAGATTATTTTTGTTTGCCTTATCTATTCTGATTAACCACAAAATTGATATGGTTTAGATGTTTCTATCAACTTGTGGACTTCAGTGTTTGTGTTGTTCAGCATGTATATAGAAAATGCTTAGTTATTTTCCTTCTGTTTTGAATGTTATTTTGGTAAAATATAACTGCATTTGTTATATCGACGGTAATAGTTGCACACCGTGTAAGTCCGAAAGTACGTCAAATCTTATTTTTATTACCAAAGATTGACTGTGAACTCCTTTATATCATGTCCAAAAATAGGACTATTCCATGTGTATGAATGGTGAAAGAAGACATGTCACACACTGTATTTCTGTTCTTTCACATTTTAAAGTCATAGACAACATGTGTTCACTGTGGGTTGATCACCTGCTTGGCTTAATATCTCGATCCAGAGAAATCCAGCCTCATAGTGCTGACCCTACACTGTAATGGTAAAAGGGAACTGGATAAGAAAGAAAGAAAGACTATACATAACGTACAAGTAGAAGTGTTAAGAGCAAGTCAAGTCGGTTGGTTTTTACTGTTTTTCTTATCATTGATTTTGGACTTACACAGTTTGCGACTTTTACTGTCAATGTGTAACACTAAGTCAATATCAAACAGTATTTTTTTCATTAGAATGACAGAGCGTGGAAGATTCTTTCTAGACAGTAGTTTTACACAATTATGCTTCACTGGAAAATACTCAGTTATCGCCATTGATTAGTAATATCAAATCATGCTTTGTTTTCTTTTCAAGACATTTCACAACCTGATTTTTATGTCCAATCCATTGATCAGCCCCATATTAAGACTCAGACAATCAAAAGCAAACAAGTGATCACTATTTTTTAAAAGTGATTTAAAATTACATATTTGTTAGTGATCACCAACCATTGCAAATTTTAGAATTGGATTATGTAATATAGTGAGTTGACAGCTTTTAATTCTTCATCTCAAATAATTGTTTGGCATAAACTGGACCCTACCCTACACTGTAATGCTGTACAAAAGGGTTCTAGATAAGAAAAAAACAGGGTATGAACATATTTCAAACTCATCGTTGTAACTCAGTGGAATACGCAAATCTATTGCAACTAATATTTTTTTCCATTAGAAGTGAATGATATTTCACTCATTGCAAGATATTATTTGTTCCATTGACATTTTTATTATATTTTGAAATTAATCAGATGTCATTCAAATACATTTTTTTTCATCACTAAAATCAAGACCAGATAATGTTTTAATCCAATGCATAGATTATTTATCGGACTCGGGAACTAAAAATTAAGTTCTGATCAGCATCTATTTCAAATTCTGTTTGCACCTTGTGATTCACTGAGGCAGGCAATCATTTATGTTGTGCACTATCTGTCGTGTGTTAGTTGAAACAGATTTTATGGTTTTACTTAAACCTAGGGAGAAAATGTATTCCTTTTGATCAATGCCGTTTATCATGTATTTGAAATCATGAACATAAAAATGACTTTTTGTGGCCACATTTTTTTTATATGTTGTTGTCAAGTTCAAGCTTTTTTGTGTGTTTGTTTTGTTGTTTTTTAAATTTGACTAAATATGCTATTGTGGCCATATTTCATACTTTATGTGTGTATTTTGTTAGCTTTTTTTAGATAAGTTTTCTTTACAAACTTGTGTTCCTGTTAGATTTTTAAGATTGGGGGCATGCCTGGCTCAGTGGTTAAGTCACTCGACTTTGGACACGGAGGACCGGGTCAAGCCCACCTAGCATAGTTTTTTTTTCTCTAGTCCTTTCAGAGATTTAATGGCTCTACCCTGGAGATTCACGTGGAATCTTCTCAAGTTCTTTAGAACCGCCTTTGATATGACCTTTGTGTTTAAAAGAGCATAAAACTTCCAAATTTAGAACTGGGTCGTTGGGTTTTTTTCAAGGACTCTTCTGTGGCACAGAGGTTGTGCTAAAGATTTTTAAGATTCAGAGTAGAAATAGGAGGATTCAGTGTCATATTTATTTCTATATTTTAGAATTGAGTGAGTGAAAGTCGTGAGCAATTTGTTGAACTGTTTCTCACACCAAGAAATAGATGGATTTTAATTTTTCAATCTGTGTTTGCTGATGTTATTTATTCTATTTTCTTTTCTGCTTAGTGTGTTGGGTTTAATATCACGGTCCTATGAATATTTGAGGCTGATCACCTGTGTGCTATAGAGAGACTGTGGTAGGGCCCACTTTGGACCTGGGATCTAGGTTTGCATTTTATGTACACCGTATAGGAACTTAACCCTTGTGTTGTCACTGACGACTGTAGTCATCCAAAATGATTGCATGACCTTTGCCAAAGACAACTATAGTCGCCAACTGACCTGCACGGAGAAAGGAAGCGAATTCCTAATTGTATGAAAGAATATTATTTCATTGGTGATCTTCCTTGGACCACAACTTGTTCTCACAGACGTATGGCTGTTTTGATGTAAACTTTCATATCAACTGTTGAGAGCCAAATTGTCTTAAGCGAAAAAAAATAAAGAAAAATGAGTTAAAGTCACTGTCATTTACATCCCAAAGTCAATTTTTGTCAAAATTCATCTTGAGATGTTAGGTGTTTCATAATTTAGAAAAAAAGCCACTTTGTCTCATGCACCAAAAATGTTTTACAGTGAAAGCTCGAAATTTCAATCGTGATTTTTTTCAAAACAAAGGTGGGGGCACTTAAGACAATTAGGCTTTCAATGGTCAAACTATAAGTGAAATTTGGATCACTGTTTTGAATTGTGAGCACCAGTTACCTATTATTTCTTACTGCTTAGGTGAGTAATGTACTTATTGAACATTATGACCTAGATTTTGGCAAAGATGATGGAGATAGATTTTTATATTTCTCCATCGGATCATTCATAAACTAGCTCAGAAAGTTTCAGGATGTTATCTCTTCCAGTTTAGGAGATACAAATTCTGCACTGGGTCGTTTTCTTTTATTTTCCCCAAAACTTGTGGCAACGGCCATGCAGTTAGAGCTCAGAGCAGTGGCAATGTATTGGTTAAGCACGTAACTGACACTCACTTGACCAAGTTGTGTTCATAATGGGAAATGATGAAACAGTAAATGGAAAGTAGCAAGAGTTTCGGATCTCCTCAAATTCATTCTGAACGTCAGCTCGGAATTATTTTGGCCATAAAATGCTCTCATGAGTCGTAATGACTGTAAGATGGTGACAGTCTAGCTTATTCTAGGTCATGTCAATGTTCAATAAAACTTGTAATTCACTCCTACTGTAGAGGTGCAATTATGACAAATGTCTGTGGTTGAAAACACAATAACAATTTCTAATTATTTCCACACATTTGAAACACTATGACAGTTTCTGATGAATTAAGAACACTTTTAATCAGTTTATCAAAACAAATGCGACCTACCTGCGAAAATACACCAGGCAAGAAGTATTACTCTAACGCATCCGTCGGATGTATGAATGCTTAGTTATCGGACATCAACTGACTACAATTATTAAAAGTAAAGTAAAGCATATCATTTATATAGCACATATCCATGAAGTTCATCATGCTTTATGCGCTTTACAATGTATATTTTGCCCCCAGGAGACCATAACACTCCTGTATCCTTCTCAACTCCATGCAGAGTAAACAGTTTAGCTGACTGTTAGGATCTTCAGCACCAGGATTCTGACATGATCGTTTACCTCCCTCAGCCGGGTACTCATTTTCATCTGCCTTACCCAAGGGCACAGCACAGGGCCCGTGTGGCCACCCATCCAAACATTGTTCACGGTCAAAATTGCTTGACCACATGCTATCTGTTTGACCACTGGCACTTCATAATGCATTCATTTATAGAAGTCATTGGAATGTTCGATTGGCCTGATGTGATTCGTGTTGTGAGAGGAGAGATGAATTTTTACTTGATGGTAAAGGATCATCTGACCCAGATTGTATCAATGTGCCTTCCGTCTTACATAGACATATGAAACTGTGAATTGGCATATATTACTCTTAACTCGTTCAGGAGCATAGGGTGTCAATTTGTACCCTGTTCTGAGCAAGCCATCTCATGTGATTGTGATTTCTTTCACTGCAGATGGCACTGTGTGGCTAAGGTACACACAAACAGCTTTTTTATTACTTGACAATGTCTTGGCATCCCTGTCATTACAGGTTTGATTCTCACAGGGTCCTGTGATAACCCAATTTATTTTACTTAAGATAGCGAGGAAGAAAAAATGGGGATTTGAAAAAGCCCTAATGTAGCTGGATCCCTGTTATATCAAGGCCTGTTATAAATCATTTTGACTATCATAGATAGTGGCGGCAGCATTTGAAAAGCAGGGATAGAGATAGAAGAGCGGCCTGTTTGCTCCTTGTACCATTAGAGCACATCAATTTTTCAAGTGAATTACCTCAAAGTTGCCATTTGACCATTTACTATACTGGCAGAATTCAGTTTCTAAGACCAAAGTTTGATGTTTTATGCCCTTTGTAACACATAAAGGTCATCTCAAAGGCGTTTCGAAAGAACTTGAGAAGATTCCACATGAATTGGGGCAGAGACACGGAAAAAACCCACGCAAGGCGTCCAAAGTCGAGTCACTTAAGCACTGAGCTGGGGATGCCCCTGAATTCAGACACATTTTCACATCAGGTGTTCTCGTAACTTTGTACTCTGAGAAATGAGAAGACAGTAGAAGATGTTACGATCATTCGTTTAAAAGAGGTTCCTCATAGTACAAATAATGGGTAACAGTAACAAGAATTAGAGTGAATAAGCTGGATTGATACACTAAGATTGATTACTCTTTGTTGTAACCTTTATCGCCACCCGGTTACATATTTACTCGCTGTATCTTTAAGTGAAGAGACAGGGTTCCCACGCATCAGTCATCAGTGAACAGAAACAATACTTCCCAAGAGGCTAAATATCTAGTAAAATCAGAGAACTCTTGAAATCGGTAAAGCTTTCTTTCACCCACATTTCTTATTCTTAGAGGAACTAGTTGACTATCTTTAAATGCTCTTAGAGAGTCTGGAGTATTCCCAGAATGCACTATTTTGCACCAAATTTGTAAAAGATTTCCCGGGGGAGCATGCCCCTGGACCCCCCTAAAAACTTAGGTGCCTTCCATCTGCTGCTCTTTCACTCTTTCTTTCAGAAAACGTTCTTTTTAAATTCTAGCCTATTTTTTTTTACAATAGAACTTGTTATTAATCAATCTTTCGCTGTATCAATTTGTGTTGTATCATGTTGGTTTGGGTGACAAAAATGATAGATTTGACTATCTAGATAGCAGATACTTTTCTATGAAGGGAGGCATAAGCAAAGGGTTGGTTGGGTTCATTTTCATTTGGCTCTTGTTTATGCTGTTTGTATTGTTTATTATTGTTACGCTTTTGATATTTTATGTTCCACACATTTTTATAGGTCTCTTGGTATCAGGGATAATCAGGGGAAATTTTCGGGAAAGTGTCGGAACCATGAGAGATATCCACTTGAAACTCAACCTAGGTTTCATCCATTCATTTATCTACCTGTGTATATTATTGTTTTTTTTCATTTTTTTCGTCAATTGTTTTATTTCGTCTCCCCCTGAGCGTTGTTTTGCTTAGCTACTTGCGGGTGTTTTTTACCCACTGACATGCGCAAAGGCCAAAAGTTAAATAATGTATATTAGAATATCGGGAAAAATGACATCTTGGAATTGAAAGAGCCTACCACTGGAACATAAAAAAAGATAGGGGCCATAATATGGGTAAAAAACACCCGCAAGTGGCGAATATGACAAGTAACTAGGATATGTTGGTAAAGGTTAAGGAAGTGACTATTCGGACTCGAATCAGCCTATGTGTTTCACTAAGCTTTCCTTATAAATGATTGGCCAGGTAGCAATTAAAAACATCTGGCAACATCCTGACCATGTTAGGTTTGCAAGATGTCTATGTCTCCTCTCTC
>JARBEQ010142594.1:0-13326 GCA_030265355.1 Tritonia tetraquetra | reverse complement strand
ACTTTTACAACAAACAGCAAGGGCTTCTCGTGCATCATTTTGGTTATTGGTAAGACTTTTTGGGTTTGTGTATATTACATCTTCCAAGAATGAATAAGTGGCATTTCATGTCAGTTTTCCGACATTGCAGCAAACAGTCATTATAAACTCCGATTGTTTGTCGGTCATATCTGATCATGATGATTATTTTGTTCTATTTGCTCATGGTGATAATTAAAATCGAAAAATGGAAAATGAAACCGAAAATCGCGAGGAATGAAGGAAGTGTAATCCTTAAAAATAAAAATGACACCTTAAGGTATAGCAGAAGTTGATAACAAAAAAAAAAAGAAAGCCAATAAAAGAATCGTGGACATGTGATCACGTGCTTGTCCGCAAGTGTCCAATGTACAAAGTCACTTGTTTGTTCGGTCATGCGTGGTGGTTGGGGGTCATCTTGATCGTGATCTATATCATCGTGGCTGAGAAGAGACAAAGCATGCGATTGTTTCATGGACCACTGATGTTAGAGATAGGCCTGGGGAATATTAACTGTAGACTTTGGACGCGGAGGACCGGGGTTGAAGTCCCGCCTGGTACGGAATTTTTTATTTAGACCTTTCAGAGTTTTCAAGGCTCTGCCCTTCACGTGGAATCTTCGAAAGTTATTTTGAACCGCTTTTGATATGACATTTATGTGTTTGTGTTTAAAAGGGCGTGAACCTTCAAACTTTAGAACTTTTTCTTTGCGAATAATGCTGTGATGCACATATGGAAGTGTGGTCATTAAGGCCATACCTCTATCTAGAAAGGAGAAACGCCTTTGTTCGGATGAGCTATTCAGCTAATTCACAGTTGGTTGATCACTTGCTTGGCTTAATATCTTGATCCAGAGAAATCCAGTCTCATAATGAGTCATTTGTACACTGTAATGATAAAAGGGAATTGAATAAGAAAGAAAGAAAGATATTCAGCTAATACTAAAATTGTTTTAAGAACTAAAAAAACAGCAGGTAATCTAAGAGAATGAAAGACGGTTCAGTAACCGAATGCTATTCACTGCGTTTGACTAACTCTAAGCACAGTGTAAACATTTGGTAGGGTTGTCAGTGGACAACCACAGTTTTAACCTTCACCAGACTATCCAAAGAATCTAAAAGTTTTCCATAGGTTAAGAAAATAACACATAAGGGCTTTTATGTTCTGTGGGCCTTGGACAATACAATGATTCAAATTGTTCAAATACCACCCCACCCCT
The DNA here is from genome assembly GCA_030265355.1 of Tritonia tetraquetra. Classification (NCBI taxonomy): domain Eukaryota; kingdom Metazoa; phylum Mollusca; class Gastropoda; order Nudibranchia; family Tritoniidae; genus Tritonia; species Tritonia tetraquetra. The sequence continues at coordinate 12,089 of JARBEQ010142594.1, read as the reverse complement.
TTTTCTTCCACACACATACAATATTTTGTATCATGTATTTTTCTATTGTTTTATGTATTGTTTTATCACACTTTGTTTCATTGGATGACGCAAGCTGACATTGAATCTACTCGGAGCTCAACCTCTTCAGATTATCGAAACCTGTTTTATGCACCAGCCCCTTTTAGTCTTAATGATCTTCAGCAAATATTTTACAAATCTCCCCCCCCCCCCCCCCAAAAAGAAACAACAACAACAAAATTTGGGAGATATTGTGTAATTTGAGTTATGAAAAAGGCTTTTTTGTAATTTGGCCGAGGTCCTTTTGATTATGGTCGAGGTTCACTGTAATTTTGTCATCGCCCAGAATGCAATGTTTGCAATACGATTGATTGCAACAGGTTGCCCAAAGAAAACCATTTGACATTTGATAGTCATATCATCCACAAAGCCAGCTGTTTTCATCGCACTCAATACTAGCTGACTACTTCAATCGTTTTCAAATATTTTTCCTCCATCCAAATCTTTAGAATTACTATTTTGAAATGTTTGTCTGAATATCTGGCCAGCAATCAGTCGAAAGGAATAATTTTAAAAACTTGAAATATGACCTATTGAATTAAACTTCCGTGCTATAATATTATTCATATTCAAGGTAACTTTCATGTCCCTTGATATTCCCATTGTTTGTTGTAGTAATACAAGCGACAAATTCTAGCAGTTTCATAAATTTTTAAATAAAAGAAAACTGACATCAATATTTTTTTTTTTTAAAGACATTATTCCCCAAGTTAGAAGAAATAAACAAACCATTGAAACGTCGTGCAACATATTTTTGTAACACGATTTTGCGGTGAAATATCCTCAGAAAATTTATTAACAGTCCTCGTGTCTTTGAAACCCAACACCTGATCTAAAAAAACCCAACAAAATAAACAAACCAAAAATTCAAAAACAAACTACAACGAAACAAACGAAAAAAAAGTATTGGAAACTGGATCAGATTGAGCAGGCAAGCAGGTGATCAGCCCCAAAAGAGTTCTGTGATTGTCATAGTTCTATCCTCAGATTGTTGCTGCCATGGCAGATGAGATTAATACTATTCCAGAGATCCTTCGATACTGGTCTGAAAACAATGGGGACTCTAAGGTATTCTCATTCTATGACCGCAATGGACTAGTCACCTGTCTCACCTGCCAGGATGTTTACACACTCTCAGGTATGTACCTATTCAACACCTATCAAAATATATGATTATCTTCATAACTAGCTCGCGCCCGTCAAAACAACTATATTATATGAATCTTTATATCTCTATATATTATAATATCTATATTCATACATTTATCTAAACATATATTTATCTGTCCATCTATCGAACTATCTTCTGTTTTATGTAATCAAGTTCTATCGGATGTGGACGTTAAATCGGAGGCCCCGCCTTTGATATGACATATACTGTTGCCAAGGGCGTAACATAACAATTTTAAACTTTATTTGACTGTTTGCCTCTTTATCTATTTATCTATCTATCTATTTATCTATCTATCTCCCTCCCATTTTATTACCACTGTGTTTTTAAAAAGTAATCTAGTAATGTACTCATTTCTGTTTACGGACTTGTTACAAAAATGATAACATGCACATAAAATACTTTTTGTGTCATTATTTCGCCAAAAGCTACACTTAACTAGTTAACTAATTACACCTTTATCATTAATTTAGCTATTTCAACTTAAGCATAATATGTTTGTATTCAACACGTGTGATAAACTATGGTTACTATTTGTTTCTCCATGACAGGCAAATTCTCATCATGTTTACGCGATTGGGGATTTCAGCAAGGGGATGTAATCGCAAATGGATTGCCCAATTCTCCTGAAAGAATTATCACAGATTTTGGAATCATTATGGCGGGATGTGTGGCGTCTAACTGTCAGGTAAAAATCTTTTTCCAACCCATATGTTACCTTTTCTGATCCCCGCCTCCTTTTACACAAACTTCGTGTTTATATATATCACAAAATTCACTCAGTCAAAGAAACATCATACTTATATAAAAATAATTAAAACCAAGAAAAGGAAAAGAAAAAATATAAGTTATATGACGAAAGCCAGACCAATGACAAGTCCTTACATATAGATGATATATTAGTGCCTGGTATAATGACATCTGAAGGAAAGTTATCTTTTTCTACACATTTTTGCCTGATTGAAATAATTTCTTAACGGAAATTTTGAGAATTACTTAAGACGTCAAAAACAATCCTAAGTCACATGTCATAATCTTTACCCCTTCAGGTCATCGAAAAAGATGGATCAGATTTCTGGAACACAGCACGGATGTCCAAATGTCGAGCCATCATAACTTGCCCTAGACAAGACAACCCTTCCTATAAATTGTTATTTCCATTCCTTCCAGACAACACAAACAATTCTGGAATATACAACATCTCATTGAACCAAGTCCCAAGTATCCAAAAGATAATTGTCTGCGACCGACAACAAGGTGCCGCACAGAATTCTCTTCTCGAAAACCTCAAACAGTGCAACAACGAAATATTTGAGGCGGTTTGCTCCCCTTCCAGCCTGGCTGCTTTATTCGGGACTTCGGGCTCTTCCGGTTTTAGTAAACTGATTCCGGAATCCCACGAAAGAATTCTGAGGAGCGGACGAATGTTTAGAGCTGCAGAGAATTCCCTTTACTATACAGACAGGCCCATGGGGTGGATTGGGGGATTCCCCTTTGAGTTCCTGTGTTTTGGCGCAAGGAGAGTTGGACAGGTCAGGCATCGATAGATTCATATTTCGATAAGGGTTTTAAACTGTAAGGTACAGTTCAATAACCGTTTACGATATAAAGTCCGCAAGCGTGCAATATGGGATATATTATTGAAATCTGTCTTTCTTATCCAGTTCCCTTTTACCATTACAGCGTAGGGCCAGAACTATGATGCTGGATTTCTCTGGATCAAGGGTATATTATTGAAATAAACAATCTAATATGATTTTTCTTCAAATCCCGCTAACATTTATCTTCAACCTCATGACTTTATTACGTGAAACACGTCTGTGAAATTTTGCTTGATGGTAGGAGATATTTTTTCAGTGCCCTTTGCATATTCAGTTGTGGAAAATTCAGTAGTTTCAGAATAATCGACTTACATAAATGTAATTGTTCCATTTCCCATTAAAACATCGAAGAACATTTTTAATTCACCGTTGTTTTTACTATTTGTGAATAGCAGTATGTGCGTAGCCACGTGTCATTTTACACCTTTACTGTTGCCCCCATTGGTGAATGGTATGGCAAAAATACGTCATTATTGGGAAATATTCTTGTCGTGTGTGAACACATTTTTCATTCCGTGGTAGTGGTACAGAATAACACAGTAGCGAGTACTGTTTAGGAGTTAAAAAATAAAAACGAAACCAGTCCGTCAAAGTAAAACATGTGTGAATGTGTTGTTTCTGTCTTCGTTTTTTTTTGTTGGTATTATGTTTTAATTAAACATTATATGGGATGACTGAAAGTGATCAACAGCTGATTACGGGCCAGGAACGGAATTAAATTTACAGGAAAATGTTTTTCACACAGTTTTCCCAGCAAACTTGCGGGATCTCATCTTGTAATATACAATATATTTATATTGATGGTAATGGGCTGTTCCATTTACGTGTTGTAAATATAAGGGAGATGTGGAAATATATTATTCTCTATATTAAAGGAACTGGTGGCGCAAATGAGCTTACGACGTTTTATGGTATATTAATGTGGGTATGTGTGTGCGCGCGTGCGTGCATGTGTGTGTATGTCGAATTTCAACGTTGTGAAAAGTAATAGGCTTTTAAGTTAAAACGAGGTAAAACTAACAACTTCGGACGCCTGAATGATATAATATTATGTTATCATTTCTTTTCAGGACAAGTTTGTCAACCAGCACACAGAATCCCCACACGGCCTGTGGAACATAATATCCACTGCTGGGTGCACAGGGGCGGCGCTGTTACCGAGTACTGTGTGCGAACTGGTTGATTACTTTCAAAACAAAACACCAGATTATAAACTGCAGTTTATCACTTCAAGTGGCCAACCCATGAAGAGGGTAAGGGTTACGGCATGTGTATCTGTAGATTGATATGTTATGGGTCACAGTGGGTTGATCACCTGCTTGGCTTAATAATATCTTGATCCAGAGAAATCCAGACTCATTGTCCTGGCCCTACACTGTAATGGTAAAAGGGAATTGGATAAGAAAGAAAGAAAGATTATTCTACATTATCATCATTTGTTGTCGTCGCAAGTGCCTTTAATTGTTATTGCCTATAATTATTTATTGTTATTGTGTGCCCAGTCTGTCGCATTGATTTCAATATCCTTTCTATTTTAGTACATTTAGTGTAGTATATCAAACATATTGTATTGTCAATTCATCTTGGTTGATTTCTTGACTGTTTGTGTTTACATTAATTGTGCTGTGAGGATCTCAGGCTATCTATGTAAAAGCTCTTATATTTTGTCCAGTGTGAGATAATTGACCAAGGGCTTGTAACGTCAGGCGTTGGCTCTTTATCTGACCGACATTGCGACAATCATCATCATAACCACCACCACCACCACCACCATCATCATCATCAACGACCACAACATCAGTAGCCTACTTACCTATACTTTCTACTATGATTGATTGCAATATGATTGGTTTGATCGAGCCCTAGACGACCGGAGAGGTCGTATCTACAAATACATCCATCCCCATTGACACCAAAATGCCGTGTTTAATTGGCACCACGTTCACCAAATGTGCAGTGCATGACGTGTACCACACATCTGCATGTGTCCCTAGACGACCCCTAGACTTAAGTCTCTTTGCCTATTACATCGAGGAACCAAAAATAGACATGAAAACCTATGGACCTACTTGACAGTACAAAGGTCGGCCATCCTGCGAGTCTCGTTTGCAGGTTACGTAGCTATGGACCTTAGGATTTCAGACAAGCAATGGGTCATCGCACTGTGTCCATCATCCTTTCTTAGCACTATGACCATAAAATATTTCACAAAGGACTTTGACTTATCCTGGAAAACCTGGACGCGGAGTTTTTTTTCTCTGGTCCTATCAGCGTTTTTACGGCTCTGCCCTGGAGACTCACGTGGAATCTTCTCAAGTTCTTTAGAACCGCCTTTGATGCGACATTTATGTGTTGAAAAGGGCGTAAATTTCAAACAGTCGAACTTTTTCTCTTTCTCTCTCTCAGGTCATGAGAGGGAGAGGGAAGGGGGGGGGGGGGGAGTTTGTACCAGAGTTTCAAAGAGTTTATTAATAGTATATAGACCTAGACCTAGTTCTATTTGTAACCTCTTTGGTTTGTACGTTTGTACTCATTGACAAAAAGAAAAAAAGACACGAAACAAATAAAAACAACAAACAACTAAAAAACAACAACAAAACAAATAGTTACATATAGGATCTATCTCGATATTATTATTATTTCGACGAGTCAAGGAGTTCCACTGTAATAAAGGAAAGATAACTCTGAATGACAATTTCTCTGTCACTGTGTCAACTGTCCTATCGCCTATCGCGTAAACTTTCAGGATTTCCAGCCACCTAATGAAGTCAAAGTCCATTATGAAATATTTTATGGATGGGAATGTACCTCTGTACTTTGTACGTTAGTCGAATCAGGGTTTGATTTTAAAAGTCGATATTGTCGTGCGCAGGAAAGTTTTGACATTCTCAGGACATTATTCCTTTGCCTGTTCTAGTCTCGTGACAATTGTTGATTTTTCTGATTCTGTCACTGAGACCGAAAACGTAAGTAGAGACTAAGTCTGATTAATTAATCTTAGACCTAACATTGATGTTCTTGAAAGTGTAAAGTCATCGAACCAAAATGCCACCACAGTAACACATTTGGTTAAAATTTAAAAACAGACACACCACATTGTCATTGAAATAAAAAAAAACCCAACCTAGATTTTTAGATTATCTAGACTGGTCTATCTAAGATAGATAAGATATAAAAGAATTTAAAAGTTCATTATATTGATCTAATCTATCTTATGTAGACATCTAGATATCTTCTAGACTAGGATGTGTGTGGCTGTGCTTGAAAATGAAACCATAGTAGAGAAGAGAAAAAAAGTTGTAGGTTTGTCCTCTCGTTAGTCCTCTCGTTAGCTTTTTATTGCTATGGACATGGAACATTTTTTTGTTGTTGTAGGAGTGGGAAGCATTTATGATTTACAAAAGATACTAACTTGTTAAAATCTATTTCTCTTATTCATGATTTTCCTTGTCAATGATGCAGGATGGCACCTGAACCCCGTGACACAAGTGTTGTAGCGAATGCTATCACAAACGCTGGCGCTCAAGGCCAGGAACCCAGTGTTGAACATTTACATTTTTTGAAGGACTTTGGCCCAGGCCCTCTGGATGTATACAGAAAAAAAGCTTCCTTTAGCTGGAAACAGATGGCATTGTTTCTTGATGGGGAAGGTCTGTTGACTTTCAAGGTCAGTATTGTAAGACTGACTGAGAGAGAGCATGAAATAATTGTCTATAGATATATTATATATATTAAAAACACATAAATTCAAATATAACTTCTTCATATAATTTTCTTATGTTTACCTTTCAATGCCTGGGACAGTCCTCCTTCTGGCACCTTCAAAGTTTGTTTACTTTTCCATGGTCATTGTCATCGTGTGGTATCTGTTTATATTATACTATTTCTTTGTATCTGTTTGGGTAGGCAGGTGATTAGCCAGTTGTACCAATATACATGATGCCTTCAGTTATTTTATCACATTTTTTACAAATGTTTGTCATGGACAAAAACTACGGCTTATCATATGCAAGTCTGGATGTCACATCTCACATAAAAGGAAACAAGCATCTAATAAGTTATTTTTTCTTTTTAAAATCTTTCGTCAGAAACATTTTATTTCTGATCTCTCTCTCTCTAGATCTCTCTATATGATTCATGAAACTTTGCAGTGAGTTGGAGGAGAGCTTTTCTAGAAAGGTTTCTTTTGTTTCCTAATATTCTAATTCAACCTATCTGTCATCTTACTATTTCTCTGCATGTTATATGATCATGATGATGTCAGTGTGGGGCGCAGTGCTAGTGAACTAGTGCCTTCACTGACAAAACCAGAGGTCCGTAGTTCAAATCCCAACCAGGACAACAAAGTTAAAAGGACTTTTTTTTGGCAGTGTGGGTTCATGCCTTATATCAAACATGGACACCCTGACATGATCTTCAAGTGTCAAAATGGATGTCTTTTTCTTCTCGATCACTCAGACGGACTCGCCGGCTTCTTGTGTGAAGGCTGCTGTGCGTCCCAGGTCCTCCAGGCCACCGTAGACTTTCCAGAAATGGATGTAACAACTGATACCTTTACTGTTATTAGTCATCCACACTTGTTAGTGGTAAAGAAATGATGGCTAGGGCTAATAGATTAGAGAAGAAAAATGGAAGTGAATCAATTAAGATGGTTTAGGCATGTGAATAACATGAGTGAGCAGAGAGTCCCTAAAAAAGGATGAATGTAAACCTATAGGAACTGAACCAGGAGGTAGACCAGGGAAAATGTGGACAGAGGTTATTTCTGATATAGTAAAGAAAAGAGAAATTATTTTAGTTGATGCTAAGAAAAGAAGTCAAAATAAAGAACAGTAGAAGAAGTTTATTTATCATGGGTAAACCTGAGACTGAAAGGTATAACAGGAATTGTTGAAGAAAGAAAAAAAGCTGATAGCTGTTTCATTAAAAAAGGAAAAGATTGTTATAGCTTTGATTTCTTTCTTTCTTATCCAGTTCCCTTTTACCATTACAGTGTAGGGTCAGCACTATGAGGCTGGATTTCTCTGGATCAAGATATATTAAGCCAAGCAGGTGATCAACCCACTGTAACCTTTGTGGTAGGAATTAATTTTGCCCGGACAACGGCCTTGCGGACTGCTCTTATCGATTTTCAACTGCCAAGGGTTTTTTAACGTGCGCAGCATGCACACAGGACCTCTGAGTTTTTGTCCGTGTCCGATAGGACTGGGTTCTTTGATCCGCTTTGGGATTGGCATATAGGTTTCACAGAGTTTCAATGAGAAAAATACCAGACAGTGTCGCTTCAGAAATTGAACCTGGTAGCTTTCGCTTCAGAGGTGAGAACAATGATCGTTATGTTGGTGCCAAAAATATTGGCTTCTTAATTTTTTTAAACTTTTTGATTTACTTTTTGATAATGATTTGAACATTGAAATCAACTGTACCCCTTTTTTTATCTCTTACAAAAAAGTACAAAATCTTCCAAACAATGGAAAATGATCCCATCTTTGCTAGAAGCATAGCAACTCCTTCTATTGAAGAACAACGAGAACTCAACTTCAAGAGGGCAGCCAGAATGGAAGGCTATGACATTTTGAATGACGACGAAGTGATGGATAATCCGAGGAAGTATCAGATTTACATTGACAGCGTGGGCATGTATGATTGGGCACTGAGCAACAAACTGATTCTCAACAAAGAGGTGAGAATTATTGTCTACTGGTTGGTTTTATCGTACCTCTTGTTAAGCTGTTTCTTTCTGTTTTAACGAAACCACAGAAAAAAAGCCATCAATTGATAGCTCATTGAATGATTATCTGACACTCGTATAGATTTCTTTGTATCTTGGAGGCCATATTTTTTTCCCTATATTTTCACGAATGTGTTAAAAAGTAGTGTTAGACGAATTATCCTCACCTGGTTTTTTAAAATTAAGTGTTAAACTTCTCACACAGTCTGTTTTTGCGGTTATTATTGAATATTGCTGGGGATATTTTTTTGATAACGCTTTTCCTCTTTCTCCCTATTAGTGTCCTGTTTTTCTATACTCTCATCCTGTTTTTACTTTGGTTAGTATTGACAGGCCTGATGGTCTGTTCCCAAACCTCATGGCCATCAAAGGGTTAATACTGAGTTTAGCACAGTGTCCACCCCCAAATGTTGCATATATGACACTCATTTGAATATTGAAATGCTGGCATCTCAACTGTTATGTAAGGTGAAGGACTTGTCTATTGCAGTGGTAGTGCACATGCTCATTCCACCGAAATGTCATTCTGCAATTCAAATCCCATCCTGGTCAAAAGAGTTAAAACGGCTTTTTTTATCAGCTGTGCAGATTCACATCCTATCTTAAAGTGTCAAAAGGGCCATCAAACTAATAACGTAAAATCTTATGAAGGGTGAAGTACTGAGTTGAAACTGTTTGTTTGATCGAACCCCATTAATACCGCAGATCAGTGGGGCCAACCCCATGTTCAGCCATAAAAGGCACACAAGATACCCGGTATAATCCAGGAATGGCGACCACCAAGCAAGGGCTGTAAACAAACAAAATATTTTGATGTGAAACTTCATCAGAAAAATCAAATGAAAGATGATATGTAAGTAAGGAAACATTTTAACGTTGTTTTAATTCTTTCAGCATATAATACTCCTCCTCTTTTGTTTATTCTCAGATGTTCCAAGGAGTTATTCAAAATAATGGCTCCCCCCGTCACTCTCACTTTGTTGAGGATAACAAAAATCATAAGGTAGGATATTTATCTGCCTGTAGGCCTGGGAATTAATCAGATTGAATCAGATATTCAAGTATCCCCAGAACTTAATGGTTCCCCCTTTTGACTGCACAGAACCACACCAAATTCTTAGTAACTGTTGACTCGAGAAGTATGAGTACCCGTACTAGAAATCTTAGACAATAACCAGGTGTCAGAAACTAAGACGGATAATCAAGGATAACTGTCGGACAACACCATATATTGTGTTCCCATCTGGTTATCATCGGATTTCACAGAGTATCAGTCGTCGGGTAACACTAATACTGTCTCAGTTACCATCCATTATCCCTCCAAGTTTGTCTGTCCAGGGTTCCTGCAGAATCCTTAAATTCCTTGGAATTTAGTCTGACCTTTAAAACCTCTGTGAAAACTCCCTGGATTTTGAATAAAACTTTTAAAAAAGAATTGACCGTTTTTTTATTCCGTTCCACCAAGCTGAGGAACACGGTGCAAAAAATAAGGTAATTGGCCTCCTTGAATTTATGAAAATCTTGAATTTCAGGTTAGAATAGCTGAGGAACCCATTCTGCCTGTAGAGTAAAGTTTTGTGACAAATATTGTTTGTCAGATTGTGCTGTCCTCTCAAATATTTTACTTCTGTTTTTTTCTTTCTATAGGTTAGCAGGTTCTTTATATATATATATACTGACCGGCATAAAAAAACACGAACATTTTGGATTGCGACCATTGTTTTCGTGTGTAGTGAACACTAATATCATTGTACCGGCGTCTTTTCTTACCGAATTCATCAATTTAAATCAAACTATTCATTCATTGGTCGCTTAAACAAACAAGGGGGTCGCACTTACACACGAAAACAATGTTTGTTGACATTGGTCGCAATCCAAAATTTTTGCGTTTCTTATGCCGGTCAGTATTTATATATCACACATGATGTGAAAAAGTTTTAAAGTTTGAAGTTTTACGACCTTTTCAACACATAACGGTGATATCAAAGGGTGCTAAACATTTTGAGAAGATTTCATGTGAATCTCCAGGGCAGAGCCATTAAAACTCTGAAAGGACTAGAAATAAATTCCGCACTGGGCGGGGTCGATCCTGGTCTTCCGCGTCCGAAGTCGAGTGACCACTGAGCCACGGACACCCAGCACATGATATCATATTTTTTTTAGTTTGTGATGAGATTTGTACTAGAAGCTCATTAAGATGAGGGCTGTGGTAAGTTGCGGACCAAAAGGTCAATGAAAATGTGAAACTTCCAAACAGTACAAAGCACAGGGACGTAGAAGATGAACAAAAATACAACACAGAGATCTGAACAGAAAAAAGACCTAGTCGAATCAGTAGTTACTGGGTTTTTTTACTTTTTGGAAATTTTCACCTTTTCATTATTTACCTTTTTTAGCTACTGTTGCTGTGTCACGTCCTCTCAACATAAAAGTGTTATATCTCAGAGCCTATTTTGACTTCATCTATTGCAGAATTTTGGATGTTTCATCCTGACAGAGCTGAGTCACGGCAGCAACACAAAAAACATGAGGACTATGGCCACATACGACTCCAACACACAGGTGAGCCGGGCTACTTACTCGTTTGTGGTGTTGTCATTTCACACTTTGATTGTCTGTTCATAGGTGCCACTTTTCCGCTAAGTAGCGGATTTTCGCTATCCGCTGACAGAACAAATTTGTCCGGTTATCTTTGTCTGTTCAGCGAAACAAAAAATAGTGGAAACAAAAATGCGAAACTGAATAACTACGACGTTATGGAAACTGCATGAACTGCTAGCCTCCATTTTGTATTTTTATCTCGACCCGACGGCTTCGATTCAAACTTGAAAATGGCTATACGTGTCATCATTGAACGAGGAGGAAACTCCAAAGAGAGATTGATGCTGATGTGAAAAATAAATGAGATTTTCTTTAATGTCCCCCCCCCCCCCTACCCTTTTTTTCACCAATAATCGAATGGGAAATATATGATCCTGTGCTCCCCTTTTTCTTTTTCTTTTTTTTTAAACATTTACAGTGGACTCATTTAAAATTGATCCTGGTTTGTGCTGATTTTTTTTTCCTGGGAACCAGCACTCACCTTAGTGAACTCCAGCCTAACGGTTGGGTTGAACTGCGCATATGTTGATCTCTTGTCCGCTCCCCCCCAACGACATTAAATTAAACATAGTCACCTGTATTATACCGTGAACAGACCCATCTGAATAATCTGTTCCTGAACCCCAGAGAGGGTTTAACAGCTACAGATGATTCCCTTCTTGTAATAGATTAGAATGGAGTCGGCACTGGCTGGTAATGATAAATGGTACCTATCAATGGAAGGGTAGGAAAATGTGAATGTGCCGGAAAAAAGTAAGGATTGAAAATGTGAAAGTACCTTAAAAAAAGTAAGGATTGAAAATGTGAAAGTACCTTTAAAAAAGTAAGGATTGAAAATGTGAAAGTACCTTAAAAAAGTAAGGATTGAAAATGTGAAAGTACCTTAAAAAAGTAAGGATTGAAAATGTGAAAGTACCTTAAAAAA
>JARBEQ010142261.1:0-13329 GCA_030265355.1 Tritonia tetraquetra | reverse complement strand
CTCAACATGCAAAATTTGGCAATGTGTTACGGCAAAATGTGGCAAAATTTGCATTTTTGGGGGGCAAAAAATTGAATACTTTGCGGCAAAATTTGGGGTTTCAAATGGCAAAAACCCACGATGACAGCTAGAATAGGACTTGGCAGGTTAGGAATGAATGTTGCTGTTGACAGCAAAGATTAGAAATGACAATTATCTACGGGGGAGGGGCGCGTTAATATGTCTCAAAATGTAACTATCGATGTATACAAACAGTTACATTTCTAAATTTCAGTTGACAAAACAAAATATATTAATCATACTCACTTTTAAGTCGTGAGAGACACGAAACGTTCAACACGCTGTAATCTTCTAAAGTTTCACAACGAAAAAGGAAGCGGAAAAGAGTTAATCACGTGATCTCAAATGCAATGTAAATCTTGCATGGGAAAAGATAGGAAACAAAAAGTAAAATACAGGAAGTTGAAAGAAAAATGGGATTTCTTTAATTTCTTCACAGAAGATCACAAAATGGCTGCGCCCGATGACCATGCACCAGCCAAAAAGCGTAAAATCATTAAAAATGTTTTGAAAGATTCCGACGATAAAAGACTTATTGTAATATTAGAGCAAGCATCATTAGAAACAGTTAAAGTAAGATTGTCATTTTGCAATTCTTAGATTCAATTTTGTCTTGGGTCTAAAAGTTTGAGCCGTGTATTTAAAAAAAAGAAGAGCCTCCTGCAATGACAACAGACGGAATCTCTTATTCTTGATGGTTGTGTAGGCTAGTCTTAAACGCATTGCGCTATCACAAGCTGTGTTTCATGGTTCGTGAAGTGATGCCATTTTTAGACTGTGGGCTGTGAAACACGGCTCTATTGACACTATACTGTGTGGGTTTAGGACAGTCAGTCCATCATTGTAATTGTGTTGAGTGACAAGTGACACAGAAGGCTGAGAAGGGGCTAATTGAATAGAAAATTATGCAAGCAGTGGGGATTGTTTGGTAGATGATGGACGTGTCCAGAAGCATGTCGCTACCACTCTGCTGTTCAAAACATGAACGCAGGCACTGAAATGACCTAGACTCTAGATACCTCACTGTGTTTTTTGCTGTTTTAGGATTTGATACAGTGTATCAATAGAGCCCTAAAATCCCAAAACAGCAAAATACAAACAAAACATGAACGTGCGTTAAACAGAATTTTACAGGAGAAGCAAAAAACTGTTAACAAAACTTTTGTCAAAAGATATTGGCTTGAATAAAAAGTAGATTATATGTTATCACATCAAGATATAATATAATAACTGGTGTATTCTTTTTTGTAATATTCTTATAAAGGACGTTTGTGTTTTGATCAAGGAAAAATGTTGAAATGGATGTTCATGGTTTCACCAAGTTGTCTTAAATAGATAAGATAGGGTTGACCATTAGTGTTATGCAAATAAAGCAAAATCCGAAATATTGGTCTGCTCGAACAGAACTGTTGCAATGTCTTGATGTGTCAATTGAAGGGGGGAAAGACAATTGAACTAAACTGACGTCTGTGTATAAAGTTTAGATCTCCCCCTTTACTTTAATCATGATATATATAACACTTATTGTTTTATAAACCTTAAACCGAACGATGCTAAAAAGATTATTGATAAAGAAAGAAAGTTTTATTTCAAACTAGAGTGACATCCCGCAAATTTGCGGTGGAAACTATCTTTAAAAAATTACACTGTTATCGTCGTTGTTTCTGCAGCATAGACACCCATCGTTGCTTAGAGTATCAAGGACATATATGATATAGGCCTGTAATCAACTGAATCACTTTTAGTTAACCCATATTGAAAAACTTAACCGTAGTACCGCTCATTACTGAACCGCAGGTCAATACCCTCGCATGGTGTCATCTTCAACTGATGTAAACGATGGGCGTATGCCAGAGTAGTGTCAACGATTTCCATGATAAAAGAATAAAGTAAGAAATAAAAGAAAGCCGATCAAGTTGAAATGATAATATATCACGTTTTTGAACAAAAAAGATGACAGATAAAGAAATTGATCATGAATTAGTGAAGGAACATCACAACCACTCTAGACCGATTTCATTACAAGGGGCTGGTTAACTGATCCATGTTTACACAATTTGTCAAAAAAGTGAGATAGTTCAAGCCTTATGCTCCCACGCCCAGCAGTAGAAAATCATTAAAAAATTAACCAATCACGTTTGGACCTCGTTCTGGTATGAAACGAAAATAGATTGATAATAATAAATAGTGCTTATATAGCGCCTAACCCCGTACTTGACAGGCTCACGGCGCTTACAGTGCCAGACAAATGCTCCATAGCGCATACGTGATTGTTCTGTGCTATGAACTGGCAATGTGCGATCAAAGTAGTCAGTGGGTTAATCATATTTAGCTGCGATTTTGCGTGCAGTCATAGATTCTTAATGATGTTAAGGATTATAATTTAGAAAACATATATAGTCTAGCATTTACTTTTACACTTTTTCCATTCTTTCAAAGTGACTAATTCTATTTCTATTACATTTAGTATATTAATACTGCAGAGCAGTGTTGGGGCCAGCCCTATTTTTATTCGCCATAAATGCAAGTACCTTGACCACCAAACACGACTGAACACAGCCGGACACTCTTTGGATCAGAGAGTTTCAGACAAGCAGGTGATCATCCCACTGTGTCCACAACTCTTGACTGGCACCATGAGCAATACACTGTTCAGTATTATTAATCAAAGACGGGCCAATAAACAAATTACTGTAGCCCCCTCACCTATTGATGAAAACTGGGAGGTTCTACCACTCTGGGCATTATTTCGATTCTATTATATGTGACTCTAAACATAAGATACCGATATCGAGTTTACAGTAACGATGTTTGAACTCACAAAAATAACTCCCTCTTTCTCTTACATGTGTAAAGACACAGAGTAATGTTTTATTAGAAACATCCATAGAGAAATAAAAGGGAGATGCGCCATCATGTCACTTCAAAAAATGAAAAAAAATTATGGCAAGGAACATCTAGACACCAGGATCAAGCTCCTAAGATCATGTATATTCCCTATATATAGCAACTTATGGATGTAAAACATGGACCCTAAATCAATATACAGAAAATCCCATTGACACAAAAAATAAAAAAACAGAGACCATTCTAGACGAACTAGGTATAGAAAAAGACTGGCTTCTCAAAACTGTAAAGAAAAGAAAACTCACATAAAAAGACATCCAGGCCTAAAAAGAACAATAATCAAAGGAAAAATACCTAATCAGAGAAGTAGAGGAAGATCAAGAAGAAGATCGAGCGATGGCATCAAAAGAAACCTAGAAACTGATGTAACACTAGTAACAACAGCAGGAAGGAAGGTACAGGGCAGAGACGACTACAGAAGGGCTATTACTATTACTATTAATATCATGAAGGCTACTTTCCTGAAGGAAAACGCCACATAGAGAGAACGTTTCATTAATGATAATGTAGTAAGTCAGACTGTCAGACTGATTTGTGTGCCCATGAATTTCTGAAGGACTATAGTTGGCTACTACTACAGATTATCTTGTAGATAGGGTTTGTTCTTTACGTCTATATTAAACATTTGATTGTTGATTGCAGGTGGGGCAAAAATATGAATTGTTGTCATGTGACAGACATAGCTCCCTTGGAAAACGTATCAGAAAAGATGTGTCAACCTGTCGTCCTGACATTACGCATCAGTGTCTTCTCATGCTGATGGATTCACCACTGAACAGAGCCAATTTGCTGCAGGTTGGTGGATTCTGTCATGAATGATGAATGCTTGTTGTTTCTACTGAATAACCTTATCTATTCTTTAAAAAATCACAACAGTAGCATGCTGTCTTTCTCTTTAAATCCCAGTCTGGCTGCTGTTAATTCAACCCCACCCCAGCCAAGAGCAACCACAGATTCATGAAGTGCTTTAATCATTAGTACTTTTTTTTTAAAAATGGGTGCAGTTTAAAGGTTTTTTAACAACTTTGAAATAGATAAGGAAATTTGATTACCAGTACTCTTGCTTTGTTGTATTGTAAATGATTTTTGAAACAATAACATTTCCAGGTGTATGTGAAAACAGAAAGGAATGTTCTTATCGAAATTAATCCACAAACGAGGATCCCTCGTACCTTTGACCGGTTTTGTGGCCTCATGGGTAAGAAATTTAATTTTACATTTAGCATAGAGGATTCAATTGAAGTGAATCCATATAGGATATGATGACAGTTATCCACATATTTGATGATAAGTACACAATAACGTAGTGTCCAGATTTGTCCCGTGTTTGTATTTTTGTGCCATACCCAGGTGACATATTCTTTCAACAAACATCTGTAGCATATTTCTTTCTTTCAAACTCCTCTATGCATGACTGCAGTCAAACAATTTCTGCAGACCATCTGTTTTGTCTGTATTTTTGATTGTCTGAGGTGCTGGAGAATTTGTTGTTTAGTAATATGATTCCATAGTAATTAAAGTTTGTAATAATATCTGTGATGCTTTATTATACAAACACATCAGGAGGGCACTTTGGAAACATTACTCTAGCGTCATAGCGTCGGGATGAGGTAATCGCCTTGTCTGCCATAGGTCCAGGGTGAGGTAATCGCCTTTTGTGCCAAAGGTCCATGGTTCAAATCGTTCATGCGACGTTCTTTGGACTTTCCCTAAGTTTTAATGGCTCTGACCTTGTAAGGCTTCCAGTCCTATCTATCAGAGATGCACTAAAAATCAGAGGTGCTTTGCCTTTGATATGACCTATGAATTGCCAGGCGGCATAAAACTAACAACTTTAACTTTAACTTAAAGTTTAAGCGTTTTATAAATCCAGTATTAGTTGATGATAAATATATGAAAACATTGAAGCTATATCAGACCTTTTCCTTGCTACCATCATTTAACCTCAGTCTTGAAAATATAGTTTGTATTTCAAATTATTTCTTTATTTTTAGGTTTTCTTTGGCTTGTCTTATTGTTATTATGCACTAAGGTTGTATGTGTATCTGAGTGCATCCGCATATAGATTTTAAAATCAGATTTCAATAGATTTCAAGCAATCTCATTTAATCACTACTTAAAAGTCTATTATTATTAGTATTAGCATGATTTTATGACAATTAGACATTTTCAATCAGCTCAATATTTTCACCTCTGTGACAGTGGCAGCTTGCATTATTCAAGTTATTTGGAGAAAATAAAAAATCTAAAAAAATTGTCACGAGTAGTCACATACACCCTTCTGACATTTACTCCTAGTACTGTGTGTTAGATGACATTTCAAAGTTTAATGGCACTCTGTATCCACAGTACAACTCTTGGATAAATTGAGTATCAGGGCCAGTGATGGACCACAGAAGTTGTTAAAGGTAAAAATAATTTTTAAATATTTTTTTTAGGTGAGGGTATGTGTTGATTTTTTAAATACAGTGGACTGCACTTAAGTTGAACTTTGGTTGTGTTGATTTTTTTTCTTTGGAACTAACACTGGTTAGTCCAGCATAACGGTTGTGTGAAACTATTTTCCACCATGTCTAGCCAGTGACAGCCGCACCACATGCTAATCCAGCCCTACCATTCCCCTCTTGCCCTAACCCCAATTAGATTCTCTAGACTGCGTGACAATATAACACTGTGACAATGCCAATTGCGTCTTCACGAATGGGTGTGTATGTGTAGTGCATGTGTGTTTGTGTATTGAGCTTAGGCGGATTGCAACTTTACAAAGGTGGAATCCCCATTACAGCCGAGTTTGCGCTAATTGAGCACTGCTATAGCACAGGTGCTTGCTACTTGAATTTGTCACTGTTATATCCGAGTTCCTGTTTTACCCGAGGCCGTTATATGTGGACTCGACTGTATTATTTATATATTTTAATTTTGTTCACTATTTTACTCATGCCCAGGTTATCAAAAACCCTGTATCTGGCCACCTCCCCACGGGATGCCCCAAGTATACCATGTCATATAGTGCTGAGGAGATCATCGACCCAAAGACCAAAGTACCTGAGGATGGACCAGCTGTCTTTGTTGTGGGAGCCATGGCTCATGGAAGTGTAAGACCAGAATTAGATGGGAAGGATAAGTCAAGATATGCCATGGCATCTTGTCGGAAATGGTAACAATTTATAATGGTCCAGTCTTAATTGTTACCATTTCCGGCAAGACACCACGGCACAACTCGACTTATCCTGTGTAATTCCCGACTAAGATGGGGCAAAGTGGGGTATGAAGACGATGTCTGTTTGGAATAAGAGATAGGAATTGAAGAGGTGTTGACCTAGTTTGGGCTACACACAGAGCACTGTCTAAAAGACGTCAGCTTTATTCTCCATAGTACAGAGACATAACAGACTGAATTTGTTGTACTCACAGACCTGTTAAGTACTCTTTTTAAAAAATGGTTTATCAATTCTTTTTAGTTTTAGTCAGTCATTTTAAAAGTCGTCATATCACTTGTTTTTTATTGAATAAGCCTGTTTTTTTTCACCATGTTTTTTCTTCTTTCTCTCTATGTTTTTTCTTTAGTCTTGTCGTTTTTTTACTTTGTTTATGATTGTCAGGCCTGTTGTCAATTTTGTAAAACTTGTTTTAAATCATTCCTGAGCCGAACATAAAAATCCTCATCAACATAAAGTTAGAACAATAGTTAAGTAAAGCAGGAAAATGTGATAGTACCATAAAAATAGCTGTTGGGAAGACAAACGGTTTGGCCACAGTGAGAATCCAACCCATGCTTGCCAATGGCAATTCTGCTGTGCTGATTTTAGTAATGTCCTGTAACAATCGATACAGATAGTTTTGATCGTTCAATCAGAAAACCTTCCAAATGCTGGGTTGAGAATTATTGATACCAAGGAGCTTAGCTATACTTCTGGAGTGTGTGGATCACTATGCGGCTCACACAAATGAACGAGTGCTGAGTGTGCCACACGCAGTGACCGTTCGGCTATGATCTGGGGTCAAGGAGGCGTGATGCCATGGGGGTTTTACCCGATGGCACCTTATGAAGTTAAGTGTTTTCCATCCTCCTATTTCTTCGGAGATTAAGCATATATTTGGGTCTTTTGCGCGCAAATGATAAAGAAAGACGGAATAGATGTGGTTATCACACTTCTTAACACCTTAACAGACCAGATCGCCCCACATAGTAGAGTGAAGGGGTGGTGTCGTATTTTGTCTATTTTCACGTGGTAAAGAGCGTAGCGGAACCTGCTACCGTTCCGGAAGTCTAGAAAACATATTATCGGTGTTCACCACTTATTCCTTATGTTGTCTACGTACTATTGTTACAATGAATTTTTAGTTTGGCGTTTATTTTGACTCCTGATTGTTGCTAAAAAACGGTCTACTAATCACAAAAATCGCAAAAATTTGGAAAATGAGAAATATGATGGATTATTAGTGTTGCTATTCAGCATTATGCAGTGCTGAACATTGTGCAACTGGCGTCCAGGTGTCATTTCCTTGAAAAATTTACCAAATGAACAGAAAAGCGAGAGCGGAAAAGTGGACACCAAATCTTTCAATTTTTCCAAAGTGATTTTGTTGTTGTTGGTCACAAGAAAATAATATATATGCCCAAGTGGTTGGTATCATTTGAAGGGAAATTCATTTCTCTTTTTATATGATTTCACGTTTGAATGGTGTGATTGTTTTCATTGTGATGAAAGTTGTGCAGTAAAATCATGTGACTTTTAAAAAGTTGATACTGATTTGCTCAGAATACAAAGTTCTATTGGTCACAATAATTTGAATTATATGAAAAATTTAGTTTTGGTCAGGCTATTACAGTGCGATGGACTATGCGGTGTACTACTAATAATAGACTATGCGCTACGCATTTACCTTGACCCCCAAGGCATGGAGGCTTGAGGTTTCAAATTGGCATGTGTGACGTCACTGCCCCACTTTCCAGTATAGTGTAAGTGCCTTGATTGATATCCATTTCTACACTTGGTTGAGGCAATTGTAGTGAAGCTTGTTGCCCAAGGAAAACATTAGTGATTTCAATAGCTAATAGCTATCGTGAAAATGATAAAACTCATACTAATAGTATATATTTCTTCCCTCCTGCAGGTGAATCCTGATTACACAGAAAAATCATATTCCATCAGTAACTACCCCCTGTCTGCAGCTATCACCTGTTCTAAGCTTTGTAATGCGTTTGAAGAAGTTTGGGGTGTACGGTAGTCCTTGTATTGTCAGTGTTGGTGTGTGTGTGTGTTGGCAGTGAAATGAATGGAATTGGTTGAATGTTTAGTGTGTAAATTTTCATTGTGACATTTGGAAGTAAAAAGATGATGAAATACCATACTTTGTATTGTTCATGGATTTGCGATTATTCAAATTCTTTTTCTCGCCAGTTATTTCATTATCATGAGTTGATTTCTACTTTTTTAAAATCTGATTTGTGTTGGGTTTATTAGGTGCTTTCCCAATCATCAAAACAGATTTTTAAAAACTATATTAAAGTGGATACTGTTTGTTGAATGGAGCCTTGCACATTGGGGTGGCCACAGAGAGAATGCTTAATGCTTGTGTATGCTAGGAAAAATAATGGGGAGCATTACCACGTTTGGCAAAGCCGCTAGAACTGCCATGTAACTGTAACACTTCTTTGTGTATTATTGGAACCACGAGCATTAAAGGCTCAATTAATCAACAAATTAATCTGTATTGTCCTTTGTTGGCACCATGAGCATTAATGAACCCTTAACGTTCTATACTGCTGGTGCCAAAAAGTCCTATGCCACTGGTTACTCGCTGGTTCGAACTAGCCCTGTTTATCGCTATATAGGACTTCACGGGTTAATATACGAAACTCTTTTTTCAGAGGTAGCGAAAGTCAATTGCCCAGTTGCTGAAAGTAATCAAGCAATTTCGTTTTCGAAGCGAGCTGTTGTAAGGGAATGCAAGCATGTTTTGTTTTGAATATGAGCATAATATGTAGAAACTTATTCTACGTTTTTCATCTCCCTGAGATCGGTGCTAATAATTAATAATCCAAAATTTATATTGATAAGAACATTGAATTGAGGAATGCTTACGCAAACTAGCACAAGACAGCAATAGTCTGAAGAAAGGTGACAGTATGTTCGATACAGACTTACTCAACTAGCTGGAACTGGAATGATGCATGTGCATCTATACATTATGATGACTGGACCACTGATTGTACAGCCCACTTCTAGAATTAAAGAATTAACCAATTTGAATGAAATAAAAACGTATATCCCGGTCATTAGGTTAGGTATGTGTTAGTCTTGTAACAATGGTCTCTTTCACACAACAATTTTTGTGAGTTTTTTCCTAATTAGGTCAAATGTACCCAGTAACTAGGTCACCATGACCTACTTTATGACCATCTGTATGTTCACATTGTTTACTATCCATTCAACTATAATCATACCAAGTATAAACTTCATATGTTAAGAAATTTAAAAATGGTATTGGTATTGCTTTTATTGTTATCTTTCACTTTCAGCAAAAAAGTCAGGAGTCATGAGTGTAGCGTATATATTTTAAAAAAAATAATTTGGGAAGCTAAGGGTAGATCAAAGGCCCATCAAATAATCAACATATTACTTTTGTTCTTGTGCTTACCTCTCAGCTATAGAACCAGGGAGAAATTGCCACTTTGGGTTCAAAGAGGAAATTGATGAATGTTACAAATTTTCATCTATCAAGTTGTTTCTAAGGGTGGTGACAAAGAGAACGCTTGTTGCCGCCCTCAGGCAAGAACAAGTCATTTCCTAATTAAATTTTTACAATTTTTTTCATTTTCATCAACTCTAATCTTTTTGTGACATAGGGTACTCAAAGAATGAACAAAAATAACTTGTACCTGAACAAAAACAGTTATGCAACTTAAGTCTGGAGCTATGGGTTATATTTTAACGACACACGCTTGTTACCGACACATGCTGTATTCGCCACTCACTGGTGTTTTTGGCATATATGACCCCTATTATTCGGATGTTCTAGTGGTATGTTCTTTCAATTACAAGATGTACTTTTTCCCGACATTCTAATATATGAGCATAAGAAAAGATGAAAATTTAATTTTGGACATCTTGATGATGTGCAATGTCTATGCACTGCTAACGCAATGGACTGAAATTTGTAGTAAGTAAACAGATCATTGTTTAGGACATTGTTTTGAATATATTGTAAAAATATATGTACAGTGGACTTCACCTTAGTTAATATTTCGTTGGGGGAGTGGCAAGAGATCACCACACCTGTAGTTTAATTAACGTAACTGTTAGTGTTAGGTTGGCTTCACTAAGGTCAGCGCCCGTTCACAAACACAACTAAAGATCAACTCAAGCGACTTCAGCTTGCTCATAGTCCACTAGTAATATAATATAATAAATAAAGTTGTTGCATGACGTATGAGGACAATGTACAAAACAATGAACTTGTAAGGCGTGCAACAAATAATGATAATAAATGGCATATTTTGTTGCATAGCACAAAGCTACACAAGGTGTTCTATGATGCCCCTCACTTACTGAAAAATAGTTGTGGAAAACACACACTTATTTCGATCTCATACTCATATGGGTGAAACATACACATTAACCTCTATGATTTGAGAAATAGGGGGTTTAAAGAGGGCAGTGAACCAATTTCTCTAATGCCTAATTTGGGCGAAAATAGTCAGTGATTTGCAACCATAACATTTTTTTAGTGAAAGATTTTATCAAGAGACAATCTATGATTTGTATATTTAACTGCTACTCCCACATGAAACGCACATTTCTGGAAGTGGCGTGTTTAGCACTACACAAAGGTTAACACTAACACACATTACATCAGAGGTCACTGTGTCCAAATCTTTTTACATTTTCTACATCACTGGTGTAAATGGGTTCATGAATTAAACCCCATTCCAACACACATATAAAAATGTATTAAAATAATGTATATTATTCAAATATTTGAATTGAAAATGAAATATGTTCATTAAATTTGTAAAAATCTTTTAAGTCTTTCACGCTCTGATACACCCAAGACACCCAAACACAGCGTAGCTTGTTCACAACAGGATGGGAGTGGGAGTAAATCTCTCTTTTGAAATGTTCATTTTGAAGAAAACAGTAATGCATGTGGATTCAACTCTTTCCAAAGCAATGTAACTCAATGTGATGACACCATCTCCTGTTCAACACATTCAATCATGTATGTCCCATGATCATTTTGGAAAAACAAGCCCAAAATGAACTCACAACTCACATCATTTCAACTTATAATTATAATAATATACAATACAGTAACCGAAGCTACCAGATTTGTAGAAAAAAAATCACTGGATCTTAAAAAAAATCTATTTTCATTCTCAACAACTGGGACTGAGAATGGGTTAACTCACTTGAGACAGCTAATGAGCTATTTTTTGCCATACGACCCCTCAGGACTGAAGTTTTTGGGTACATTTCAAAAATTTATATTTTAAAAAGTTACCAAGCAATGGTATTGACACTTTCACAAGTGATTTGTAATACTGGGTCTAAATTCAAATAGCAATCAAAAGTACCCCCACTCCTCAAACATTTCTGTCATGGGACATCATTAAAATACTTAGTTAGTCGTAGATGTGTTCAAAGTTACGATGAACAGAAAACGAAAGGAGGACTAGCGAGACTTTATTTTCGTCATGAAACCAAGTCCTATTTTTTAATTCATAAATAAGACTTCCAGTTTGATCAAAACATGGCTGGGAATGTAGACAAAGAAAATGATCGGCAACCAATACAAGGCAATCGCTGCAGTGATGCGGTAAATAGGTATGGCTTATCAGTGACTAAAGCAAACCTTGCATTGTTGCAGGACCTGTCATTTTCATTCAAAATGGCAACCGCAGATGTGCGGCAACCGTCTCAAGCGAATTAATTTATGATAAAAATAAAGAATCCGTTTTACTTTCAGCACCAAGAACAAATAAGTAGGTAATCATTTATGAATGAAGCATGCAGGTTGGTGGCCCCCTGCTATGCTGGAAAGCGTTAAAATATTCTAAATGTGTCTGTAGTCTATTCAATAATCACAAGAGGAAGAGCAAGGCAGGTGATCAGACACGCTCCCTCTGTAGCCCAATGTCTATGGCATCCACCACTCGTGATATCCGTCGTTTGTTTAGGCCAAAGTCACAGAATGGAATCCATGAAAAGAACTGTAAACAATAGAAATATGAAAGGAATGTAAAAATCTAAAAAACCGTTTCCATTACAACAGTTGTCTATAATGTGAACTGAGGGGTGTCCGTAGTAAAGTGGTTAAGTGACAATCCTATGGATGCAGAGGTCAGGGCTTAATTTCACTTTGTGCAGGATTTTTTCTCGGGACCTTTCACTTTCAGTGCTTTCATGGATTTGCCACATAGATCCATCACGCCTTTGATACAACCTTTCTGTGCTGAAAAGGGCTGTACTATGACTTATTCCATACAACTTACAATCCAACATGTATTTCTTGTTCTTTTAGGGACAGAGTAAAAAAATGGACAAGGAATATGTGAAATGAGGAATGTGTGTTTGGACTACAATAGGTTGTGCTTAACTTCGTATGATGATTGGTGGTTGACACTTACCAAATTGATGATGGGAGCAAAGGGGATAAACAATGGAAGAAAACCAGATGAAAATGACCAAACCTATGGACAAAATAGGAAACAAGATACATTTGGATTATTTAAATAAAGATTTATTCAAACTAAAATATCCACGGAGGTAAAATGGTGAGGTGCAGAGATGTACATTTTCAGACAATTGTCGTATTTCCCCCAATTTATGCCAAAAGGAGAGAGGGAAAATGAAGCGACTCGTTTGACAGTTATTTTTTAAAACCTAGATCATGAGTGTCATTTTGTTTAGAAACATAATAATAGTGTGATAAAAATTTACATACAGTAAATAGTAACAGTAAGTTTAGCCACCGACTGCCTGCGAGTGGAGAACCATCCCACTCTCCTCGCCTTGTCTAGGCTGCTTTGTTTTGTCACACATCTTCTTTCTTTATCAATAACCTTTTAATACCTTTCGGTGTGTAAGGTGTTTTGTCACACATTCGAGCCACAAATTGTGTGTGTCGCAACCTGCTCTTACGAGCTTGGAACCACGGCAAATCCGCTTGACATGTCTACCGACCTATTCAGAAAGTGACAAATTGTCCCTTGTTCGCTTCACGCTACCAAAACTGTTAAGCACCAACCCCATGAACTTCTTGGCTCGTAAGGACTTACATAAATAATAATAATAATGAATATTTGTATAGCGCCTAATTCCATCAAGATGCTCAAAGGCGCTTGACAATGTCATT